>CAMRHE010000410.1:0-230000 GCA_947044405.1 Leptodactylus fallax
CCGCCACACAGCATTCCACCCAAGCTGCTGAGAACATTCAGAATGGAGCCACGAAGTCCTGGTGGGATGAATTGAACGTGGGAGACGCCAATACCCCTATAGAGCACATCAATGGGGTTCGCAATGTGGCCAAGCGTTACCAAAAGGCATTCAGCAAACACCCATTGGACTTTGGTAAGACCACGACCATACAACATCGCATTCTGACTGGCGACCACCATCCAATCAAGGAGCGTCACCGTCCAATACCACCCGCGATGTACCAACCGGTGAAAAAGTTGATCCAAGAGATGCGAGATGCTGATGTCATCCGGGAGAGTAACAGCCCCTGGGCAGCCCCGCTAGTCCTTGTCAAGAAGAAAGACGGAACCCTACGATTTTGTGTGGACTATCGTAAACTCAACAACGTCACGCACAAAGACGCATACCCATTGCCGCGGATTGAGGAATCTCTAACGGCTTTGGGATCAGCTACCTGTTTCTCGACCCTGGACTTAACCAGTGGATACTGGCAAGTCCCTATGGCGCCTGAAGATCGTGAAAAGACTGCGTTTACGACCCCGATGGGACTCTTTGAATTCAATAGTATGCCATTTGGGCTATGTAATGCCCCAGCCACATTCCAACGGCTTATGGAGAGGTGCCTCGGACATGAGAATTTCCAGAGTGTGCTACTGTACCTGGACGATGTTATTGTATTCTCCCGGACATACCAAGAACACCTTCGTCACCTGTCCGAGGTATTCAAGGTACTTATACAGCACGGCCTAAAGTTGAAGCCCTCCAAGTGCTACCTGTTGAAACCCCAAGTTCACTACCTTGGGCATGTCGTGAGCGCACAAGGCGTCCAACCTGATCCTGAAAAGATCACTGCAGTCCAGAACTGGCGAAGACCAACTACCGTCAAAGAAGTCCGAAGCTTCCTTGGATTCGCAGGTTACTACCGGCGTTTCATACCACACTTCGCCCAAGTAGCCGAGCCTCTGAACGAGTTGTTGCGCGGTTGTCCCAGAGAAAACTACAACCGAAAGCTTCCGGTAGACTGGACAGCGCGTCAAGAGGAAGCCTTTCAAGCGCTTAAAGCACTTCTGACGCAACCACCAATTCTAGCCTATCCCGACTACAGTCAGCCATTCCGCTTGTACACAGATGCAAGTCACCAAGGTTTGGGTGCAGTGTTGTCCCAGGTTCAGGACAACAAAGAGCGAGTCATCGCCTACGCCAGCAGGAGTCTGAGAGGCGCGGAGAAGAACGACCAGAACTATAGTTCTTTCAAACTCGAACTTCTGGCGCTTGTCTGGGCCGTGACAGAGAAGTTTAAAGACTACCTGGCTGCCACACCCTTTACCGTGTACACAGATAACAATCCGTTGGCGCATCTGGACACTGCTCGACTGGGAGCCCTTGAACAACGGTGGGCCTCAAGACTCGCGAATTACAAGTTCTCTGTCAAGTATCGCAGTGGCAAGTCCAACGCTAACGCTGATGCACTCTCAAGGTTGCCTGTGGGAGAAGAACCACCCCGAGAAGACATCTGGGAAGAGGTGGAGATGCCACCATTCTACAACAAGTTTGCCCATCAGGTTGCTATTGGTGTCCCTGTAGAAGGAGAATCTCTGGCGAAAACAGCTGCCGAATCCCTCCAGGAGCCATCTCTGTGGAAAACGTTCCAAGAAGAGAGCAGAGTTTTAGGAGAATTGTCAGATTTCCTGCTTACAGGAAGAATACCAACCCGTGTAAAGAGAGGTCTTCATGACGTGGAATTAAAACGCCTTTGGCGACAGAGGAAGCGCCTGTTTGTCCAACGAGGCCTTCTACATAGAAACACTCTTGATCCTGTCACAGGTGAAAGGCTTCATCAGATCCTCGTACCAAGAAGAGACGCACAGATGATACTTGAGGCGTATCATGACAGATCCGGTCACTTCGGGGTACAAAAGACCGAAGCTACCATCCGTCGTCGCTTCTATTGGGTTGGGATGAGGAGTGACATTGAGAGTTGGTGCCGAGAGTGTCCCGCCTGTAGTATCACCAAGGAAGGTCGAAGAGATCAGAAGGCCCCTCTACATCCAATTAAGACTCAAAAGCCGTGTGAAATTGTTGCTCTGGACCATGTGAAGTTGGGTCCCACACGTTCCGGCTACAGCTACGCTCTGACAATGGTGGATCATTACTCCAAGTTCCTTGTCATCGTGCCTGTCAGAGATCTTACAGCAAGAACTACGGCTGAGACCTTCTACGCAGAGTTTGTCCGCCATTACGGTTGTCCTGAGCATATCCTTACCGACCGTGGATCGGCGTTTGAATCCCAATTGTTCTGTGAGCTGTGTCAGTTCCAAGACTGCAAGAAGTTGCGAACCACAGCGTATCACCCTCAAGGGAATGGTATGTGCGAGAAGGCAAATCAAGTGATCATCGGCATGCTAAGAACAGCCGCAGTTACACCTGGTGTTGAGTGGCCTGAGCGTATCAAGGACTTGGCCTATATTTACAACAACACACCCCAAACATCTACGGGATACGCACCATTTTATCTAATGTTTGGAAGACAAGGTCAACTTCCTTCAGACTTAACCCTTGGTGTGAAGGTCCCTGACACCATCAATCCACTACCCATAACAGACTGGGTTGTTGAACACCGCCGACGTATGGAGGAAGCTAAAGAGATAGTTGAAACGCGCATGGATGAGGTTCGTAGGAGACAACAGGAGGATTACAACCATCGCGCCCATGCAGCGCCCCTGAAAGTTGGCGACCGTGTATGGTTAAGGAATAACCATCGGAATGGGAAATTGGATCCATTCTGGGAGAAAGAACCATACAGTGTCATCTCCATACCATATCCTGAATCCGACGTGTATGAGATCTCTAAACCTGGGAGACAGCCCCAAGTAGTACACCGAAACCGTCTGAAGCTGTGCCTTAAAGAAGGACTACCCACAGAGGTGCCCCTAGCTGAGACAACGAGTACAGAGATCTTGTCACCTTCTGAAGCGAAAGAGAGACCCCCAACGTTAACTGAGCTTATGTGGGCGCCTAAACTACTACCATTTAGCTGCTATCCACCAATTGCTCTAGTGCAAGAGAACCCTTCGACAGATGATTTAATTGATTTCAGTGACTCTGTTCCTGATTCAAATCTCGTTCCACTTAGGCATTCTGAGCGTACCACAAAAGGCATACCTCCAACACGCTATAGTGATGCCATGGCTGTCCTCGGGTAAAAGAGGTTAACTGTCTCTGCTTCTGTATATATGTTATTCCTGCTCTGATTACATTAATGTTTTTCCTGTGTGTATATACAGTATATATATAATATCTTGCCATGTAATATAGTATTTACATTTATATGCAACAATCCAAGCCATAGTGCCTGGCTCACCGAGCCAAGGAAATTCTGTTACCCCATTGCGGTATGGACATTGGTGCTAGAGTGCCTACTCTTCCTTACAGAAAGGAATGTTTATTATTTCTCAGAGAGACTCTCATGATAATGGACACTCACGAAATTTGTGCCAGAGAGCCTCTGGACCCATTTGCACTACTGTTGTTTCTATATGGACTGTGATGGTACCGCCAAAAGGTTCCATAAGTCTGAGTTTAATTATCTCTCCGTTACCCTTCAGACTTCTCATGGACATTCCAGGACTATGTCGGGAGGTCTAACCTCAAGTTTCTAGGTATTATATTTTTCTAAACTGTTAGTGACATTTGCACTTTATTCGTATTTATTAACGTTATGTTACATTTCTCACCTTCAACCCAGCCCGTCGCCGAGGTCGGCTCAGTGAAAGAGGGGGAGTATGTGGCATCCCAGAGCTGGCTATGGCTGGGCTGAGGGTGATCTCTGTGCATTGTATTATTTCCTGTTGCTTCATAGCCTGTGTGACATAGCAGGGGGTCCTGAGTCTCACACAACACAGCGCCACCTAGTGAGCCTCACACATGCATTACACCTCCCATAGGATTGAATAGTAACCAAATGTCCAATGGGAGGACATCGCCTGGGAAAAGGGGAGGAGTCAGCTGATCACTGGGTCCCCATGGTAACACCCCTGCAGGAAGGTCCTGCGTGTGAGGAGTGAGAAGTGTGGAGTGTTAGGAGGAGGAGGTGAGGAGATAAGTGTGATGTCCTGTGAAGAAAGCAGTGAGTTTAGTGCAGGAATCTCAAGTCCTAGACAGGCCCAGGAAGGTTGGAGAGCTGACATACTCCAGCTATTCAGAAGATCCTGTCCCCTGTCTGCCTAGCCATCGCCCTGAAGGAAGTCAAGCATCATTATCTTGTCAGCATGAGACTGTGGAGAGAACATTCTGGAACACGTGCTCCATAGCAAGTATCACAGGATCCAGGGGCCAAGGCCAGACCTGTGGAATATCCTGCCACCCTGACTATTGCACCCCGAAACTCTGAGCTATCAGGACCACATAACGTGAGTGGGGAATATTATGTACTAGTATCATGGTGGGCATCCTCCTATGTGCCAAATAGGAGCCCAGACACACCTTAGGGCTGTAACACTGAAGTATAAGGGCTAGGAACACCATTCACTAAGTCTACCCTGCACCCCAGGACTTTGCTGTGTCACCAGGCGTACCCCGTTGTTTTGTATTGAAGAAACTGTTTAAGCATTTGTGCCTCCACACCCATGGAAGTAAAAGTTCAACTTTACAACCGTTTCTGTGTCTGACTCTGCACCGACAACATCAGGGCGCCCCAAACACCACCAGTCGGCACAGTATAGGGGAAGCGCCCCGGGGGAACAATCACCACCAACATTTGTGCAGCCCCCTCATCACCGGTACCAGTGGTGGTAACGTGGGACAGCACCAGCGCTGCGCCCTCGTGCCCAGAGACCGTGACAAGTCTGCGCTGTTTGCACCCCCGCAATCCCAACTGCAGCGTTACCTTCCATCTGGTCACCGCACATGCATGACTTTTTCTTCCATCACAAAAGTAAAAAACATGCCAGAAGAAAGTTGGGGTGAAAGCAGATGGACACCCAATGGAGGGGGCACTGTCTGCACCTGTCATGTAATATCAGTTGCTCTCATCCTGTGACAGATGAGGGCAATGGACATGAAATAACAGTAGTGTGAATCTAGCCTAGTGATACATTGATGTCAATAAGTACATAGAATTATAAGGAACTATTCACATCACATCTGCAAGCCGCATGTTATAGAGAAGAAAGATCTTAGCAGATTGATATATACAGTACTGTGCAAAAGATTGAGGCAGATGTAGAAAAAGCTGTAACATAAGAATGCTGTCAGACGTGGAAGGGCTAACAGTTTAATTTTGTCAATTAACAAAATGAAGAAAAGAGAAAACTAAATCTCATTAATATTTGGTGTGACCACCCTTTGCCTTCCTTGAATTCTTCTCAGTACACTTGCAGATAGTTTTTGAAGGAACTCGGAGGTTGTTCCCGCCATCTTGGAGAACTAAGCACAGATCTTCTGTGGATGTAGGCTTACTCCAATCCTTCTGTCTCTTCATGTAATCCCAGACAGACTGGATGATGGTGAGATCAGGGCTCTGTGGGGGCCATATCATCACTTCCAGGACTCCTCCTCCTCCAAAGGGTGGTCCCTTCATTTTGTTAATTGAAGCAAATAAACTATTAACACTTCTATTTCTGGAAGAATTTTTACTGCAACATTTTGCCAATCCTGCCTAAGACTTTTGCACAGTGCTGTTGTTCTGTGGGGTAATATTTAATTTAATTTATTCATTTAAATATGTTTTCCAGGACTTGCTTATCAATGAGCTTATCCTTAGGATAGATCATCAATATCTGATCGGTGGGAGTCTGACACTTTGAGACTCACACAGATTGGGAGCGATCAGGTGAGCACTGCAGGCTCTTTAGTAATAACCAAGCATAGCATTGGACATTGCATAGAAGCTGCACTTAGTGTTTCAGATCATCCCCATTCACTTAAACAGGACCAAACTGCAGTTGACCTATGAACGCGACGCCATTGACACAGGGTAGAGAACACCTATGTCTAGAGATCATAAACCATGTTAAAGGGAGTCTACTACCTTCCCCCCAGCATATTGAACTGCTACTACTACGTTACAGAGCACATTTCGCTGATAAACACAATACCTTGGTTATTTATGGCACTTTTGTAAATTTGGAGAAAAACAACTTTGAAGTCTTATGCAAATGAAGAAGCTGGTGCACTGGGGGTGGGCCTTCAGCCGTGGGAGCACTGCTCCTGCGGCTCATGTAGCTTGGATGATGTTATAGCAGTGGGAGGATCAACATCCATTGCACAGGGTGGCGCAGAGAGAAGATGGTAGGGGTTTGAGTGGCAAGATTAGTGCACCAAGGTATGAAGTTGCCAACTGCTTCATTTGCATAAGACTTCAAAGTTGTTTTTCTCCAAATCTACAGAATAATAATAATAATAATAATAGTCCTTTAATAGTCCCACAATGGGGAAATTCAGTGTGTTACAGCAGCAAAGATAAGATAAGATAAGCAGATACAAATACAAATACAACATGTACAGGAATGTTCCAAGGTGAGAGGCATTACATTAATAGCAGACAGACAGATAGGGCGTAGCAGAGGGGGGGGGGGGGGATTTAACAGGCAGAGAGATATTTCAGTTCTCTGTGTGTAATGATCTCCGCTTAGGTCGGTGTTGGTTGTACAGCCTAACCGCGGTGGGGTGGAAAGACTTCCGATAGCGCTCCTTCTCACACCTAGGGTGGAGCAGTCGGTCACTGACAGTACTGCTCAGCGCGATCACAGTCTCATGCATGGGATGGGACTTCTTCTTCTGCATGGAGCTCACCACGGACAGTATCCTTCTGTCACCCACCACCTGCACTGGGTCCAGTGGGCTCCCCAGGACAGAGCTGGCCTTTCTAATCAGCTTGTCAAGTTTATTTCTGTCCCTGGTTGATATACTGCTCCCCCAGCAGGCCACTCCAAAGAAGATGGCTGATGCCACTACCGAGTTGAAGAAAGTTCTAAGAAGTGCCCCCCGGATTCCAAAGGCTCTCAGTTTCCTAAGCAGGTAGAGCCTGCTGTGGCCCTTCCTGTACAGGGCCTCCATATGATCTGCCCAGTCCAGCTTATTATTAAGGAGCAAACCCAGGTACTTATAGGTGTTCACAATCTCGATGCCCGTCCCCAGGATGTCCACTGGTTTAGGAGGGCTTCTGCCTTTGCAGAAGTCCACCACCATCTCCTTGGTCTTCCCCGCGTTAATCTTCAGGTGGTTCTGGTGGCACCAGCCCACAAATTCCTGGTTCAGTTCTCTGTACTCCCTATCATCATCATCTGTGATGAGACCCACTATTGCAGAGTCGTCAGAATACTTCTGTAGGTAGCAGCTGGAAGAGTTGCACCTAAAATCTGCAGTGTACAGTGTGAAGAGGAAAGGGGCGAGAACCGTACCCTGAGGTGCCCCCGTATTACAGATCACGGTACCTGACACACAGTCTTGGGCTCTCACGTATTGAGGTCGATTTGTGAGGTAGTCTAGGATCCAGTTGGAGAGGTGGTGGTCCACTCCAGCAAGGCCCAGCTTGTCCCTCAATAACCTGGGCTGTATGGTGTTAAAAGCACTGGAGAAGTCAAAGAACATTATTCTCACTGTGTTCCCTGGTTTCTCCAGGTGAGACAGAGCCCTGTGCAGAAGGTGGATGATGGCATCATCTACCCCAATGCCCGGTCGATAAGCAAACTGGAGGGGGTCCATAGCGGGGCTCACTAGAGGGCGGAGATGTGTGAGAACCAATCTCTCTAAGATCTTCATCAGGTGGGATGTCAGTGCTACAGGTCTGTAGTCGTTGAGATCCATAGGGTGAGGTTTCTTTGGAACTGGTACCACACAAGAAGATTTCCATAATTCAGGGACTATTTCCTGCCTCAGGCTCATATTATACATATATGTAATTATACCACACAGCTGGTCCCCACAAGTCTTAATTAGCCTTGCACTGATGTCATCTGGCCCTGCGGCTTTCCTCGCCTTGATCTTTTTCATCTCCTTCCTCACCTGGGCCCGTGTGAAGGTCAGACTGTGGCCAGATAAAGACGGATTTCTGGATTTACTGGTCTGTTGGGAAGTGGCCGCATGGGGAGAAGTCATTGTGGTGGGGGAAGCTGAAGGACATACTGGGGTGGGAGGAGCTGGTGTGTGATCAAATCTGTTGAAGAATAGGTTTAGTTCATTAAGCCAATTAACATCTGCCTCAATCTGGCAGACAGACTGTTTATGACCCGAAATTGACTTAAGCCCCTCCCAGACCCCCCTTATGTCTTTTCTTTCCATTTGCTTTTCCATTTTTTCTTTATAACTGGCTTTTCCCTGCCTGATTTGATGCCTCAGCTCCTTTTGTACTTCCCTCAACCCCTCCTTATCTCTTGTCCTGAATGCCATCTTTTTCTCCTTAAGTAGTGTTTTTATATCAGAGTTAATCCATGGTTTGTTATTGGAGAAGCACCTCACCACTTTTGTGGGTACTGTGTTGTCCACACAAAAATTAATGTAGTCTGTTATGCAGTGTGTGAGTCCTTCTATATCTTCTCCATAAGAATCCTGCAGCACTTCCAATGCGGTTGTGTCAAAACAATCCCTCAGAGCCTCATCACTCTCCTCGGACCATATCCTCACTGTGCGGGTGACAGCTGGTTCTCTACGTACAAGTGGCTTGTACACAGGTCGGAGATGTACTAGGTTGTGATCAGATCTCCCCAGGGGCGGTAGGGCTGATGAGTTATATGCCTCTCCAGTGTTTTGTTGTCTCTTGTGTGGCAGGTTACATACTGTGTGAAACTGGGCAGTGTGGATGATGGAGAGGCATGGTTGAAATCACCCGACAGAAGAAAGAGGGCCTGGGGATGTTTTAACTGTAACTGGCTCAGCGTGGCTTGTAGGACCTCACAGGCAGTGTCAGCTTTCGCAGAGGGGGGGACATATGCAGCTATCACGATGACATGTGATAGTTCCCTTGGTAGGTAGAAAGGTCTCATGCTCACAGCTAATAGTTCAATGTCCTTACAGCAAGTTTGCTCCTTAATCACAATGTGCCTAGGATTACACCATCTATTATTCACAAACATTGCCAGCCCTCCTCATTTCCTCTTACCGCTCTCCCTTGTCCTGTCTGCCCGAAGGAGTTTAAAACCATCCAAGGAGACCAGAGGGTCAGGAGTAACTTCAGTGAGCCAAGTCTCTGTAAGTAGCATCAGGCTGCACGCCCGAAACTCCTGATGATGCCTGGTGAGCGCTGTTAGTTCATCCATCTTGTTTGCAAGAGATCTCACATTGCCCATGATGATGGAGGGAACAGCTGGTCGGTAACGCCTCTTTTTAGTCCTCTGAAGAGTACCAGCTCTGCATCCCCTCACCCGCTTTTTCTTTCTCCAAAGCTCGCGGGGGATGTGTGACGAGATGGTATGCCGCCCTGCTGTGCCTCTGAGCTGCAGAATTTCCTCTCTTGTATAGACAAAGGAATTGTCTGCATACACAAAAGATCCCATTTTCAAGCAGAACAAAAAGACAGATAAAAAAAAAAAAAAAAAAAAAGTATCACAAGGGTCCAAGTCTTTGTGTGTGTTTCTTCATAGTGCAAAGTCCTTAAGTAGAGAGGTACAAAACGAGACATAGAAAGAAAAATAAGATAGAGAGTCTCAGAGCTGCTGTAGCTGGCAGCCACTCGAGCGGCGCCATCTTGAAAAAAAAAAAAAAAAAGACATACATGGCAAAGGTATGATGTTTATCACTGAAATGTGCTGTGTAATGTGGTGGTAGTAACTGAGTATACTTGGGGGAGGTGGTAGACTCCCTTTAAGGTTTCCTTTAAATCAGGATTTCCCATATACATATTTCTAGAATTTAACACTAGGGTAAAAGCCATAGTAAAAATCTTATATTTATAAGACAATACTACAGTATTTACAGGCTTGGACTGACCCAAAAGTGACTCCCTGGGTGGGCCCCTGGCCCAGGGGGACTTGTGTGCCCCTAGACCCCCAACCCCTGCAGGAGTGGTACATGGCACAGTACACTCCTTGCACCATACTGTACAAGTGGGACACAGCATACAGCATCTCATGCACCCTATTCTCCCATTTAAAGTGTAACTGTTGTTTATTTTTTTTTTTTTTTTTTGTAAATGAACAGTTCTGGTGAATATAAGAAACTTTGTAACATATCTTATCAGACCAAAATGCTCCTATCTGTTGTTATCAGAACCTCTCCTGCCTGGCAAACTGCTCATTTCACTGAGAGAGATCTGTTTTCACTGAAGACATGCTGCAGTTCATAGAATGCTATGGAGAGGGAAGGAGGAGGAGTTAGAGGAGTAAATGAGAAGCAGAGAGAAACAGGCATCCTGGCAGGGGTATAGCAGTAGCAATCTCTACCATACCCTAGAAGCTTCAAGTTACACCTCGGCATCCTTGAGCAGATTACAGTAAGATTTCGCTTTCACCAAAGCTTTATTCACATCTATACTGCTCGGTCCTGCCAAAAAAACTGTTATACAAATGGGCCACAGAAGAAAAAAAATTTTAGTGTTTCCTGTAGCAGTCTGTGTCTGTGCTTGTCTTTCACTCACTGGGCTCCTCCTCCTCCTCCCCATAGACCTCAATGTAATCTGTGAGTGAGCTATTCTTGTCTTCACATTGAAGACAGATCTCTCAGTGAATGAGCAGTTTAGCAGTCAGGAGTGGAGCTGAGATAGGAGCATTTCCCTCTGATAAGATATATTACAAAGTTTCTTATATTCACTTGAACTACAAAAAATTGTTGACATGACAGGTACTTTACAATTCTGAAAACCTGTAGTTGCCACTAGGGGATCTGGACAAATATTGATTTATATCATTTAACTGAATCATAATCCAGAAATTCATGTTGAGAAATACAGTCCTCTGAACTGAGCTCACAGTATTATATTGAGCTTTAGAATATCACAGCATTACAGTACTATATACACAGCATCATGTGAATACGAGTCAATAGAGCCGCAGTAGTAGCAGTTTTTGCATCCGTTAAACAGATGTAAAAAAATGCGAGTTAACTGCAGTCTGGAAGTATGTCACATAGATTATATTTCTTGACCTGAATACAGACATGTGAAAGGGCCCTAAGGCTGAGTACACATCTGTATATGGAACTAAATTTTTATGTTCAAACTCAGGAGCAAAAAAAAAAAAGCTCCAGAACATTGACTAACAATGTAGTCCATCAGGTTCCTTTACAATATCCACCATTTTACACTATTTTTACCCTGCATGCTGGGTATTTTACTGACAATAGAACCTAAATGTGTCCTATTAACAGCGGTTCCGTTAAGGGTATGTTCACTTTGTGGAAAATGAAGAGGAATTTGATACCTACATCCTCTTCTGATTCTTCTTCATTTTCCGCCCCTAGGCTCCTCACGTCGGAAGTCTGTCGCAGCATTCTGACACCGTTTAGGCCCAGATCACCAGAAAGTCTCAAGCCACAGAATTGCAGCAAGATCGAGTAGGACTATTATTTTTTTGTGATCTCTGCCTCCCATTGTATCCACCCCAAAATCAGTGTCAAATTCTGCCATGTGAACATACTCTTATGATATTAGATTTGCCAATTTTTTTTATGCACTATAGCCGTGATGGCGAACCTATGGCACGCGTGCCAGAGAGGGCACGCAGAGCCCTCTCAGTTGGCACGCGCGCCGTCGCCATGATCGCTCACTAATGGGGAATCTGGAACAGGATTCCCTATTAGTGAGCGATCAAGTCTTTCGGATGAGCTGTCAGTGTAGGCCGCGGTCCGAACCGCGGCCTACACTGACTGCAGAATGTAACCTCTGCCCCGACGCAGGCGCGATGATGTAAGTCATCAGCACTCCGAGCAGAAGGAGGAGGATGCTCTTCGTGGGACTGCAGCTCTTCATGGGACTAGGTAAGTAATATAAACTACTGTGTAGGGGCCTACTGTGAAGCATAAGCTACTGTGTGGGGCCCCACTGTGAAGCATATACTACTATGTGGGGGCCCACTGTGAAGCATATACTACTATGTGGGGGCCCACTGTGAAGCATATGCTACTGTGTGGGGCCCCACTGTAAAGTATATACTACTATGTGGGGCTCCACTGTAAAGCATATACTACTATGTGGGGCCCCACTGTAAAGCATATACTACTATGTGGGGCTCCACTGTAAAGCATATACTACTGTGTGGGGCCCCACTGTAAAGTATATACGACTGTGTGGGGCCCCACTGTGAATCATATACTACTATGTGGGGGCCATTCTGGAGCATATAGTACTATCTGGGGGCCACTTCAGATCGAATTGTACGGTGTGGGGGCCCTTCAGTATTTATATCACACAGTATCTGTTTTATAGCAGACATGTGATATTATTACAGGCTGTAATCTGTAATCTGTATCACTATAAAACAGATCCTGGTTAATTTAAGGTTAAATTGCCATGTTGGCACTTTGCGATAAATTAGTGGGTTTTGGGTTGCAGTTTGGGCACTCGGTCTCTAAAAGGTTCGCCATCATTGCACTATAGTATATTATGGGTCTTAAAGGGAACCTGTCAGAGCGATTTGGACCTTATGGACTGAAGGTAATATGTCCCAAATAGCCTCCATTTATATTTACTCGGATCCTGACACAGTTCTTCAGTGAAGCTGGCGGAGTACACCTCGGCTTCAGTGCGCATGCGCCAGACCTCAGTTGTACGTCCCTAGATGGCCTTAATACAGGTCTATATGTGACACCAAACCCCGGCCCATATGAACCTGATAGTTTCACTTTAGAACCAGGGTTACATTTTAATACCCAGAAGCACTGATATTTCTGAACACTAACAATAAAGTCGCTCACCTATTTCTCTCCGAATCTCCACACATTGTTTGGCTCGCGGCGCTGAGAAGCTCCAAGTGCCACTTGAGGACATCAAAAACTCAAAGCAATATTTATTTTTGCCAATCTCAAATAAGGTGCAGTTGAAGTGAGAAGTCTTCTCTCCTTTCTGCAGAGCGCTTTCTGCCAATGTGGTGACACTTTCACCGGGGCTCCTGGGCGACTCTTTGTACACAATTATTCTCCCTTCGGCATAATTGCATGGCGGGGCAATAACAGAGATAGACATTGAGGTATCACACTTTTTTTCCATCACGGTAACTAGTTTATATTTAAAGGTCTTGACAAGGTCAATGGGCCCCACATAAGCAATGACCGACTCGGAGAGCGTTGGTTTAAGGGACACTGTAATAAAAGCTTCAGGTCGTACAGAGGCACATTCAAACTCCACCCATTGAGAAGAAGACAATGGGACCTCCTTGTAGGTCTTATACAGCATAAATCTATCAGCACTTGGTTCCTCTTCTTCCTGAAAGCTATGGGTATGCTCAACCTCCAGTAGAAGTTTGGGTTCTCGAGTAGGAAATCCAGTACATAATTGTTCATTGGTGAAGACCCCAACCTGGAAAGATCTTAGCGTGTCTTTTGTGGTCCTGTTCAAGTCGATGTGAAATATTGGCCAGGTGACATTTAGGAGGCTGCTCATAAAAGAAATGGAGCTATCATTTTCTGTCTGGAGGCTCATCTGAAACTGGTAGAGTCCGGCAGATATGAAATGGATACACTCAAATTCCAGGTCACCCTGCGACTGGTTGGCCGGGAGCTCTTTACTCGTAACTATTTGGTTGTTCTTTACATCCAGAAGATTTACTGAAACATTTGTGAATAAACTGTAATTGCTTTGTATACTGAAGTCCACATAGACCGGAGATCTGCTTAAAGCTGAGTGGTGGGATTGTTTTAGGAGGAGATAGCCAGGCTCACTGAAAACTGCAGGAACAAGAAAAAGGATGGTTAGCAAAACCATAATGAAGGTGCGATAATTTCATGTGACTTTAGTAAATAATTCTATTCCCCATACAAATAACTATTCTCTTCTTATAACTCTGTGTTATGCCATTCCTCTGTTATTCCTCCTGCAAAAGTATGAATAGGTTGGGAAATACAGTATGTGTTACAAGTTGGGGGGTGTCTGACTCTGTCCAATCAGACTTTATACACACCCCTTTCACAACATCAGTGGTATCCTTCCTTGTCAATTTATTCATACATTTCTAGGAGGAATAACAGAGGAACAGAATATCACAGAGTTATAAGGAAAAGTGCTCCAGAATTGACATTTCATGAGTAATATAAGTAATTACTAAAACAGACATGTCAGGAGAGGTGACCCGTCCTCTTAAATTCCCATAGTCCACCCCCCAATGAAATTATGTCAACACCACTGTTTTATAGCATGACCTTGTACTGCACTACAAGGACTAATAATATCGCCACACATCATGGGAATATGCATCTGTCAATTTATGAGGGCTGCAGCTTTTATTTAGGGCCCATGCACACGACTGTGGGATAGTTCAGTGTGCCCATAACACACTGACCCATTAATTTCTATTGGCCCATGCACACAACCATGATTTCCACGGATCCATGTGTGGTCCGGCAGTCCGTGAATAGGACCTGTCCTGAGTTTTGCTGCTGTGCTTGCTGGCCCCAATGAATGGGGCCACGGAAGCACAGTCAATGCATGGGTGACACACGGATGACATCCATGTGCCACCTGTGCCGTTCAATCACGGCTGCGGCTCGCACACGGTCATGTGCATGAGCTATTAGGTTAGGCTATGGATACTGCAGTCTATGGTGGACATGGTCATGGGAACACTGTGACTGTCACTGTTATGGGGACATTGTCACTGATGTCTGTGGCTGTCACCACATTAGAGAACCAGTTGGTCTAGAGTCTGACACAATACATTCCCCAAAATCCAAGCAGAAGCTTTAGAGTCATTGAATAAGGATTGTACTGCACTCCCTTATACACTCTTTCTGCTTCATTTAGGTTGATGGATCCTATAACAGCTTCCATGCACCCGAAATCCTGCCTAACTGCAGTTATTGCATTTTGGCCACTATGTTAAGAGTCACGAGCTGACTTTGCCAACAAATCACTTGTCACTTGGGTCTGTATAACCTATTAAGGTGTTCACACACATTGGATTAATGTCAGCCAAACCCGGTGATTTCAGCAGGACCAGTTAACCATCTAATATATAGGGGTGGGTGGGGGGCTTGGTGTCCTGGCATTCCCCTGATAGTAGATGGGTCTGTTGCATGGTAGCCCTATTTTGTGCAGGACACCCATGTAAGGCACAGTCATAGTACACTTTCCCATACAGGTAATATGTACCCACAACACACAACCAACCAGATTTGTGGCAAAAGTAGACTTTCGTGTCAGAAGTTTGATGCATACAAATGTATGGATAGATACAGTGTGTACATTGAGGGATAAAGTGCCAAATAGCACATAGTTAAGGCATAGTACAGGGGATAAACACAATATATGGATATATGCAGTGACATCATAGTACAGGGCGATAAACACAGTGATGTCACAATATATGAATGATGCACATCATGAAGTCATAGGATAGGGGATAAACACAGTGATGTCACAATATATGGGTATAGTGAAGTCATTAGGCCAAACCAACAACTCCAACTCTTCTATTTTTCCACAGCTTGATTCCGACTCTTTTGAAGCTGGAGTCAGTAACCTTTTCTCAACTCTGACTCCACCCAAAATTGGTCCCGAGTCCTACAAATTCAATTCTCTACACCCCTCTATCATTCATAGTCATTACAGAACTGCACTTATATCTACTCTCCTGTAGTTACACCTATAATGCACCCCCTACCCCATCCACACACCAAAATGGCACAACTTACCAGAGTCCCAGAGAACAAGCAGAGATAGATAAGAGAAGCAGGTCAGTGGCTGTCTCATTCTGTACGGGCTGTGTGTATCACTCCATGACTTTGTACCTGCACAAAGACAAATGTGAATTAGACACAACCATTCAATTCCATACAGAATAAATCAGCATAACTAATCATTTACAGCCAATGTCTAATATCAATGAAATATATTCATCTCTATAAGCGTACATTATTGCGTTTCTTTGCAGAAATGCAGCAGGAAAGAGAATGAGGTTTCATTTATTCTCAACCACACATTACAGAAAAAGGAACAATCCGGTAAATGCATATATTTTGGCATTTTGACGTGTTTTATACGTCACATACAGCATTTTTGGAGTACTCAATACACTGTAGCTGTAAATCAAACACGACACCATTGACACCTTTCTAGAACGATCAGGTTTTGCAGGCCCTGGATAGAATTTTATGATGTTGTCCGGTATTCTGTGTATGCAGTATTCTAAATATTCTATAAATATCATTACTCGCCATAGGGAACGCATATGTAGAAGGTACGTTGTACCTGGAGGTGTTGTGACCTGAAGAAGCAGTAGCAAAAAGTACAGCCCCGTGCCTGTCCTAAGTATGTCCTGCTGTGGTCTGTCCACACCATGTACAAAATCAGAGCTGAGGCCCCACGTTGTAGAAACAAGGCTTTGTTTGGCCGTTGCATAAACGTAGCGGGGAAAAAAAATGCATTTTAAAGTCCTAGCAAAAAGTATGAGATTTCAGATAATCTCAACCACACATTGCAGGAAAAGAAACAATGCGGAAAATGCATACGTTTTAAAAAAAAACACAGTATTTCCGTAAGTACAATGAACATAGACATAGACTTTATGGGGGGAGGCAAAAATGGAAGAATGCAAGCATTTTGCTGCATTTTTTTCCACTGTGTTTTTTATCCCAAGTGTTTTTTACCTGCGTTTTTCTACATGCTACCTGGGATTTTTCCACTGCATATTACTAAATAAAATAAGTGATCTTATTGAATGATATGGGTAACTGCTCCACTTTTGGCACACTGGTTTCTAGAAATGTGCTCATAGAGTATAAGACATGCAGACGAGTATTAGTGGGCTTGTTATTTTTCAGGGAAGGAAGTTGTACTGTTATTGGCTATAGGTTAAAGGGATTTTCTGGGATCAGAATATTGTTGACTTATAGGCCATGAATATTAAAATGGTGTAGAGCGGACACTTCCCACCTTGGCCACAACACTTGGTTGAACTTTGCCACCTCTTCATTGTTTACAAGGGTCCATCTACTTACGGTAGGTTCACACCTGCGTTCGGGTTTCTGTTTGGGGGTCCGCTTGGGGATCTTCTGTATAGAGACCTAATCCACTTAAAAAAGCAGTTACCCTCGGAAACCTGTGGACCCCATAGATTATAATGGGGTCCGCCGGAAGAGTGGAAAAATGTGGACAGAGAAGTCCTGCTTGCAGGCTGATGAATGATGAAGAGGCCACAGTATCCCACTCCCCAACCCACAAGAGTTGTGGTCCCTTCAGCTGATCATCAGGGCTATGTAGATTCAGGTGATTAGACATTAATATCCTGATCCCAGAAAATCTCTTGAGGCTGAGGCTCCACTTTGTGGAAAATGCAGCTTTTTTTGTTTCAGATTTTGTTGCGTTTTTTAAGGCAAAGCCAGGAACGGATTGAGCAGAAGGGAGAAGTATAAGAACTTCCTATATATTTCTCATTCCTTTTGCAGCCATTCTTGGCTTTGGCTCAAAAAACTGCAGCAAAATCTGCAACAAAAAAAACAGTGTTTCCACAACGTGGGGCCTCAGCTTTAATTTATTTTTTGCATGTAAACATTGCGCCACCCAATTCTGGATAAAAAGACATGTTATGTTATCCGGTTACATTAGTAGTATATTATTATATCTTCTATAATATTCCATTTAATTTCGATGCCTGTAGATACCCCACCCTCAGCTTTATGTGTGTATACAGCATACTTTGCATTGTTCTTACAGATATTCTAATTATATGGCACCATGCCTTTACTCATCAATGTCAGGTGTACTGTATTTCCAGTGTAAGGGGTTCACATTAGGGTAAGAAATTAAAGAGAACCTTTCACCACTTCCACCAATTCTAGTTCTTAGCATCTGTTAATAGTCGCCGCTCCACTGATTCCAGCACAGTTGGAATTATTTCTCTAGCCCCCACCTTCCTGAGCAACAAGCGCAGTTAGTTCTGGTGCCTGATGTCAGAGCTCAGAATCACACTCCTTTTCTGCTCCTGCCTGACACCACCCTCCTAAGTATATCAGGCACCAAAACTAACAGCATTGATTGCTCAGGAGCAGTGGGGGCTACAGAAAAAATTTCAACTGTGCCAGAATCAGTGGAGCAGCGACTATTAAATGATGTAAAGAGCTGCACTACTCCAATTTAATTCATTGGCAGTGGGAAGAAAGTACTGAGTGCTGTACTTCAGCTATCTGGAGCTTTTACCATTGAAGTGAACCTGGAATATCTTTCCATCTACCCCGGGGTTCAGCTGCTTTTCCCGCAGTGGCATTCCCAATGGGGGTAAAACACCCCTGTTCTAAGGATCAGTGGGGGGGTCTCAAGGGTCAGCACTAGTTCAATACATGCATAATATATATATATATATGAAAAAGTTTGGGCACCCCATAAATCTAAAACATTTTTAGTTCAAAATATGGGGGTGGCTGCAACCGCCACAACAATATATATATATATATATATAATATATATTAAATGACGCTGGGAGAATATATAGATAATACTGGAAATACAATACATACATAAGAGATATATCTGTATTCATCCCACATACAGTATATAGTTACCTCTATGGGCAAGGTACTCATTCATTATATTGTGATATGTATAGACTTTATAGATTACAAGCTCCTAAACAGGGGACTAACTAATTCCTTCAAATTTATATATCCAATAAACTTTTTTATGTACATATTCTATGTAAAGGGTTCTTATTCATTCCTTCACCCTTTATGTCTACCTATTATTCCTATTCCCATTCACATGTTCCTTATTTTACACATAAAATTGACATTCAATGGAAATTAGTCCAATTCAGGCTTGGTTCAAGCTAGCGTTCGGTGACCATATGGGGATTCCGTCCCCCATTCCACCAATTTCGATTGGAAATCCGGTGGACCCCATTATAGTCTATGGGATAACGCTTTTCAAGCAGATAGGGTTTCCGTTTTTTGGGTCCCCAAGTGGAGCCAAAGAACGGAAACCTGAACGCTAGTGTGAACCTAGCGTTACGTGGTACAGAATATTCCCATGATTTTTTAGCTGTGCACATAAGTAGCATGTTACTTCCACTGACTCTGCACAGATGAGCCTAGGATTGGCACCATTGGATAATCCTTGTGTAGTTGATCCATGTCAAAAATCCAAGTACCAGATTAGGATTTCTGCTGGCAGATCCTATGGTAAAAATGTGTCAGATTAAATCCAAAACACATGAATATACCTTTACAGACTGTCAGCTCCTATATGGAGCACCGCTACCTATTAGCTTACTCCTTATAGAGTGTAAACGCCTATGGTCAGAGCTCCTAATAACTTCCTTACTTTATATACAGTATCTGCCCATAGATATATCTTTCTTCACCCATTGCTCCATATAGATTCTAAATTCCTATCCGGAGGGCTCTTACTCCTTCCCTCAACTTTTGCACCTACTTTTTACTCCTTTAGATTGTAATCTCTGAGGGACAGGGTTCACTTTCCTCATGAACCTAGTTTATGGTAGGCTTACAAGTAGTCACTGTATGCATATGTGTTTCCCACAAAAATGCTGGTGAATTAGATTATGCTTGGAACAATCTTGCTACATATTCAGCACTTATTTCATTGTAGAAGTCCCATTGACTTTATACAATGTTGCAAAAATAGCCTTGGAATACAGGGTGACTGTGGTCACATGACATGAAGATCACAGTATCACATTGAATGCCAATGTGGTCACAACAAGATTGTGACATGACAGTCACAAATAATCCAATCTTGTTGCATTTGTCAGCATAGACCTCAAAGTACAGTGGGGAAAAAAGTATTTAGTCAGCCACCAATTGTGCAAGTTCTCCCACTTGAGAAAACAAATCCAGAAAATCACATTGACTGATTTTTTAAGAATTTATTTGCAAATTATGGTGGAAAATAAGTATTTGGTCATCTACAAAGAAGCAATATTTCTGGCTCTCACAGACCTGTAACTTCTTCTTTAAGAGGCTCCTCTGTCCTCCACTCATTACCTGTAGTAATGGCTCCTGTTTGACATTGTTATCAGTATAAAAGACACCTGTCCACAACCTCAAACAGTCACACTCCAAACTCCACTATGGTGAAGACCAAAGAGCTGTGGAAGGACACCAGGAACAAAATTGTAGACCTGCACCAGGCTGGGAAGACTGAATCTGCAATAGGCAAGCAGCTTGGTGTGAAGAAATCAACTGTGGGAGCCATAATTAGAAAATGGAAGACATACAAGACCACTGATAATCTCCCTCCATCAGGGGCTCCACGCAAGATCTCACCCCGTGGGGTCAAAATGATCACAGGAACGGTGAGCAAAAATCCCAGAACCACATAGGGGGACCTAGTGAGTGACCTGCAGAAAGCTGGGACTAACGTAACAAAGGCTACCGTCAGTAACACACTACGCCACCAGGGACTCAGATCCTGCAGTGCCAGACGTGTCCCCCTGCTTAAGCCAGTACATATCCGGGCCCGCCTGAAGTTTGCTAGAGAGCATTTGGATGTTGGGTATTGGGAGAATGTCATACGGTCAGATGAAACCAAAGTAGAACTGTTTGGTAGAAACACAACTCGTCGTGTTTGGAGGAGAGTGAATGCTGAGTTGCATCCAAAGAACACCATACCTACTGTGAAGCATGAGGGTGGCAACATCATGCTTTGGGGCTGTTTCTCTGCAAAGGGACCAGGACGACTGATCCGTGTACATGAAAGAATGAATGGGGCCATGTATCGTGAGATTTTGAGTGCAAACCTCCTTCCAAGGGCATTGAAGATGAAACGTGGCTGGGTCTTTCAGCATGACAATGATCCCAAGCACACCGCCAGGGCAACGAAGGAGTGGCTTCGTAAGAAGCATTTCAAGATCCTGGAGTGGCCTAGCCAGTCTCCAGATCTCAACCCCATAGAAAACCTTTGGAGGGAGTTGAAAGTCCTTGTTGCCCAGCGACAGCCCCAAAACATCACTGCTCTAGAAGAGATCTGCATGGAGGAATGGGCCAACATACCAGCAACAGTGTGTGCCAACCTTGTGAAGACTTACAGAAAACGTTTGACCTCTGTCATTGCCAACAAAGGATATATAACAAAGTATTGAGATGAACTTTTGTTATTGACCAAATACTTATTTTCCACCATAATCTGCAAATAAATTCTCATTTTGTCTCTCATAGTTGAGGTCTACCTATGATGACAATTACAGGCCTCTCTCATCTTTTTAAGTGGGAGAACTTGCACAATTGGAGGCTGACTAAATACTTTTTTTCCCCACTGTAAGTCAAAGTATGTGACCAAAAAATAATACCTCTGAAGTAGTCTAGATACCAAGATGCGAATAGATCTCCCATATTTTATGGCTGAGCAATGAAAATTGGTGTGTAGTCCTAGCCTAAAAACAAGTATTGAATATGTAGCAAGAATGTCACAAACAGGAGCATAACAAGTAACAATAGGGCCCTAAAAAATTGTAATGGGCACCATTATACCTTTACCTTCAGAACTTGAAAAGTGTACAATTACAGTAGTTTGGTGCTGTAACATATATAGTACTGTATGGTGAATTTACAGAACAGGTAATGCACACAGTGATGTCACAATACAGGGATAATAAACATGTGATATCACAGTACATGAATAGTGCACACAGGGATATCACAGTACAGGAATAGTGCATACAGGGATATCACAGTATAGGAATAGTGCACACAATGATGTCACAGTACAGCTATAACAAACTCGGTGATGTCACAGTACAAGAAAAATCCACACAATTATGTTATAGTACAGACATAATGCACACAGTAATATCACAGTACAGGGATAATGCATACAGTGATATCACAGTACAAGAATAATGCACACAATGATGTCACAGTAAAGGGATAATGCACATAGTGATGTCACAGTACAGGGATAATGCACACACAAAAAGATCGCTTTGCACACTGTCACATCATAGCATATGAAGAAAGTAATGTTCCGTAAAGAAAGTAAAGGAGGCGCATTCGGTTTTCCATATTTCTTTCCATCATTCATAGTTATCAGTAACTGCACCCCAGGTCTCAGCGGAATTGATGACCCCCATCTTGTTTGGCTCCACAGCCGGTAGCTCCCTGGTAGTTAGTTATGCCTATGGCCACAGGCATATTCTTACTATAACCACTTTCTACTTACAGGGATACAAACTTTTTTTTAACTACTTCCTCAGCAGACTTTGTATATTTTTTTCTGAAAATTTAGTGATAATATAATAAAGATTATATTTTATTCACTGTCAAGTTTTTTTTTGCCCTCTGTACATTTGGGAATTATACCCTGCACCCAACCAAGGGGCATCTGTATTGTTAATAACACTAATAAAAATGAGAATAATAAGAATAATATATAATATTTTTTATTCTCTAATCACACAGATATAGGTGATATCCAATCCATACAATAGTATTAGTTATTAATATGATCAGACATAAAAATTAGTCACAAAATAAATAGACAAAAACTAACGTATCATAGTTTTATAAATGTAGCATGTATCATATAGTGTCTAATACGATATAGTACATGTATAATGTGTACATGATCAAGATGTCATCCAGCACTTTATACACAGGAAATTGGGAATAAATCGCTGTCGCTGGCTCCGACAAGCCTTCACTCGTTCACATGTCTAAATAAATTTTTAAAAAAAGCCTCTTACCTCCAATGTGCAGAATATCAGCCAATGAGGAAGCCTTGCAGTGTCCCCCAGCTGTCAGATCTAACTGGGAGCATGGACTCACTACCCCTCACCATCACCTGCCATACCACTGCAATATGCCAGGGCCACTTCACAGCTATAGGCATCTCCCTGGCACTGGCTTGGCTGCAGCTTTGCTCTAGTAAATTGAAAGATTTTGTTCACTAGTTTCCCCAGACAAGTTGCAGCTAATACAATCTCCTCCCTGAAGGAAGGGTGGAGAGGGAAAAGGATGGACTACTCCCCTTGCTGCTTCTATCATAAACTAAGTCAAAGGGAAGCCAAAGGAGAGATATTTCATTTGTGCCATGGGATAATGTCTCATCGGAGCAGCCTAAGCCCACCAGGAAGTTTAGGAAGGAAACCAGAGGGTATAGCAAATAGTTCTCCGAATCTAGGCAGGTTTTTAAGGAAAAAGCTAGCAATAAATGTGAAGATGTATCTATGCAATGAGGATAGCATCTCCCAACAGAGAAGCAGTGCAGCCATCTACACCAAGATGTAACCAAAGGGGGGGGGGATATAAGAAGACCCCAGTATTATAAATGGCACATGGTATAGACGTAGCCTTCACCCAATAAACTTTGGTACTGCCTGTTAAATTTTGCACTGTGGACCAGAAACTTCAAGTTACTCATCAGCATTGTGTAAGCTTAAAAGGGAGTCTGTCAGAAGTAAATTGGTTATAAACCTAATCCTAATACCTTGTAGAGGTGATTCTATAGTTTCCAAATATGTCTCTCTAAGGCTACGTTCACATCTGTGCTGGAGTCCTGCACGGAGGACCTGTTCCTCTGCCAGTTTCAGTTTAAAAACAAAGGACACCCTACAGACCCCATTATAATCAATGGGGTTCTTTGGGCTCCGTCTCTTCGGCGTTCGGGTCCCCCAACAGATCCAAACAATGGAGAGGCAATGCTAGTAAGAATCTATGTGTTACTCAGCTTTGCAGCCCAATTTTCATGTAAATCAGTCATATACAAATGGAGGTAAAGTGTTTTGCCTGGAAATCTAGAGCAGAGACCAAAGCCCAGGGAAGCTAAGCCACGCCCCAAAGCACTTTTTTTCTCATTGTATATGAATAAAATGCTGATTTACGTAAAAACAGGGCTACAAAGATAAATAACATAGACATATTTGGAAATTGCACAATCAAGCTCAGTTCACATCTGCACTTGCTCCGATGATTTTTCGGGTGGAAACCTGGTGGACCCGATTATAATATCCCTTTTTTGGGTCCCCAAGCAGAACATAAGAAAGGAAAACCGAGCACAGGGAGTATATAAGGCCCAAAAAGCCTCCCAAACCAATAATAGTACCATGTAGGGGGCCTTTAATAGAAGCAGAATCATACCGTTATGGGTACAAGCCGATGAAGCAATACAGAGAAAATTATTATAGATAAGCAAATCAGCCTCTAAGTGCACCAGGGGCGGACCCAATTTACCTACAGACAGTTGTGACATAGACAGAAGCTGAAAATGTCATTCAGTGCTAAAGGTATGCTGTTGGGCAGTGATAGTAGAGCACTAGAGTAGCTGCCTGTACGCAAATCAGGTTGACCACTGATACACTTGCAGGCATGTTTGGATATGATAGATTCCCTTCCTTCAGATTTATATATCCATTAAACTTTTTTATGTACATCTTCTATGTAAAGGGTTCTTATTCATTCCTTCACCCTTTATTCAGTGCAAATGAGTCCAATTCAGGCTGGGTTCACGCTAGCATTCGGTGACCGTTCGGGGATTCCGTCCCCCATTCCACTTAAAATATGCAGAGAGAAAAGTCCTGCATATTTTAAGGGGCTGTCTAAAATTAAAAAAATATGGCTTCTTTCTTCCTGAAAGTGCTTTACCTGCCCATGAGCCCTGTCTGGTATTGTAGCTCCACTGAAATGAATATGGCTGCAATACCAAACACAGCCATATGGATGAATAGGGTGCTGTTTCTGGAAAACAAAAACACTTTTTCTAATTCTGTCCATTCTCTTTAATTTTCGGTTTACTGGCACCAAATTTTGAAGTTATCCCCTATTGATAGGATTGGAGATTATTTCATGATTGGTGGGTCTAACCCCTTAGACTCGCACTGATCCTGAGAAAGAGGATTCAAATCACTTGTCTAATGGAGCGGCAGGCTGAGCATCAGTCGGCTATCTCTGACCCTCCCATATAGAGGGCATAGAACAGCAAGGCATATAGTCAGCCTGCCGCCCCATCAGGACAGGAGAACCGGACTAGTGAATGGGAGTCCAAAACAGTTGGATCCCCACCAATCATAAAATGACCTCCCCTGACTCAGGCTCCTATTCCAGATACTTATGTTCACTCCATATTAAATCTGTGCTCTGTTCATTTATGTTGAACCTATGCTTTGTCTACCTGACCACTTATACCTCCCTAGGAGCCAGTGTACTGGGGTCTGTTGCTGCTATACGC
The DNA here is from genome assembly GCA_947044405.1 of Leptodactylus fallax. Taxonomy (NCBI): domain Eukaryota; kingdom Metazoa; phylum Chordata; class Amphibia; order Anura; family Leptodactylidae; genus Leptodactylus; species Leptodactylus fallax. Next base: position 25,277 of record CAMRHE010000410.1, read on the forward strand.
TGATAAGCTGTCTTTGGGCTGTCTTTGGCTTTTCTACCTTATTTGGGTCTGAGTGATGCAGACGTACCCCTCTTCACTGTCGCTTCTTCTTCTCGCCCTCTCTCAAGTTACTGACGTTGACTTTACCTACATACCCTTTACTTCCCCCAATGCCCCCTCCCTTCTTCCCTTACCCCTCCCACCTAAAAATTGAAAATTACGTATATGTTGCTCTGTTTCATGCTGCCGTGTCTGACTCGGCGGCGTGCTATATTTAGGCTTTGCTTATAATCGGTTTCTTTTTGTTACTGTACCTGCCATTTATACGCTAAATAAAGATTTTAAAAAATAAAATAAAATGATCTCCCCTATCCCATCAATAGGGGATAACCTCAAAACTTTGCACAACCCCTTTAAGGGAGAATGTAAGTAGATGTAAATGTTTCAAACATAAACCAGCCCACAAACACTCCGACTACACCCCATCATTCCACGATGACTGATATGGTATTGCCTTCCATATCCACTATATTTATCAGGGAACTACCTTCAAAAATAGGAACTTTTGACCAGGGTCATCATGAAAACATCTTTTTTTGGAGGAGCTTGGGCATGTGAATATGATCATTACATTACATGTCACTGTAGGGGCTAATGTCTGTCACAAAAACAGAACGGCCATCAATTATGTTGGCTTTGCAGAAAATCCTGTTCTCCCACTAGGGACTGGTCCTTCACGCATGAACTCGTTCTTCTTGTGGCACCACATGACTTTTTGACAGTCGTAAAAATTTTTGTTCACTAGTGGAAGTGAAGCTACTCCCATAATACTGCCTACAGCCTCTCTCATTGTTAATACTGAATCCATCGGTACCATATATGTAAAAAAAAAAGACCAACACAGATTGCTTAAATATTGTTTTATTTCATATCATTAGGAAAATATTTCTACAGATTTGGATATCAAGAGATGGAAAAGCAACAGAGTAAAAGCTAACCCTCAGATGCGGCAGCTATGACAGATCGCACCGATACAACGTACAATGAGTATACATAACGTGGCAGATCATGGGATTGCCATGACGGAATGCCGATGCAAGGTACTGGCATTCTGTTGTGGCTTTCCTATGCTGATTAGCTGACTATGCTGTTCAGACGAATGGGCCCAATTAGCAGGGACTCCACAAAATCCGCCACAAGATTGAGCAGGACGCTGATATTTATTTTTTTTTTTTTTTCACGTCTAGCTATGATCTCCGCCTCCCATTGAAAGCAATGGGAAGCAGATTCAGAATGGAATCTGCCACGGATTCGGGAGTGGAATCCGCTCCCAAATCCGTGGCAAATTCCTACATGTGAACCTAGCCTCATAGTTCATAGGCAGCAACAATCTGTCTGCATTCAACACGAAGGCTACATAAACATGTATTTATAGGATCTAAATAGCAAGGAATTTTAATTCTTGGACTGTATGGGTCACCAGTTAAAAATGTTCCATTAAACAGGATGTTTTCCAGTTCTAACACTTACTGGTCCCCTTGTTAGTCCCTATAAGAAATGCCAGTTCAGGCAAACAATGGATGTGGCAGGTCAATGCTGTGGTCTGTATTTGGCCCGGTGGACATTTTTTGTGTGTCAAGTGGGACCAGGAAGTAGAGACCGGAGGGGACATGGTACATGTTTGTTACGGAAGCAGCAGGGAAAAAAATATCTTGTTTGTTTGCCATCTTATAACATGCTAAACCTTTAAAAAAACATAATATTCTCTGGATAATCCCTATAATCTTACTACATCAGAAATCTATTGTTTAGGTCTTATTCAGTCACATTGTGATAATAGATAATATTAGGTCTGCAAATCCGTCCTGAACCAGCTGCATGATAGAGCTACAATACAAGCCCCTCCAAACGAGAAATACTCTATTCTACGTACATTATATTATCCTATAGGATACAGGACAGGGCTAGAATTTGCTTAGGTCATATTTCTGCACTGAAATGTGAGGAAATAGCTGTGAAAACCTCGCAGATGGCTGCATGTGCATAACTAAACTAACAGGCTTTAAGTCTCTGGATGCAAACAAACAGCAAAAAGACATCTGGAGTCTGAGAAATTTCCAGAAGTAACCTTTATTTAAATAAGACAGGAAAACCATTTTAGCAAAAAAAAAAAACAACACAGAACAACAAACAAAACAAACCATAGGAACCCAAGAGAAGGAAGAAGATGCTTCGGAGAGTGACCTGTCCTGCCAGTCTGTCAAGTACTGTCAGCACTGAATGAAAGACAGTGCCAATAGTCAATGAATGAAGAGTTGAGACTTGTCAGGAAGACAGGAGATGAGCTGAGAGAGTCACATATGTCTTTTCATGGTCTCGAGGTGAGACACACCAGGTTTTACACCCTATAAGTAACAGACAGAATAGAAATGGACACCAACCCCCAGGGCTTCGAAAATAAATGTCACCACAAGTACAACAGTGCTTAACAGGTAAAAGCTTCATTCAATGCTCTGCAAGTGACAGAAGAAACATTAACCCCTTCAGGATAGGTGATAAGAACAGGGATCCTTGGATCCTCTGTTTGAATGTATTGGTAATGCTCGGACGGGGTTTCATTCACTTCTATGGGACTGTTAGAAATGGTCAACGACAGCTCTCCATCAGTCCCACAGAAGTCAATGGAATGGTGTCTTTACATGTACACCACTGCTCCATTCACACCAGGACTCAGAGACCCCATTCTTGTAACCGATGGGGACCCTTATCTATCCTTTGGATAGGAGATAAGTTTTGTATATGGGAGAACGACTTTAACAACTTCTACTGGTAAGTTATGGGCAGATATACGCCCCCCTTCCCCCAAATCTACCACCAGGTATGGAGAGACCCCATTGCATGCTGGGCTGGATAGTTGGTGAGACAAATGTACGACACTCAGGAAGAACTCACTGGCTGGCAGGCAACAATCCCATCCAGGAAGAGAGTCTACACACCGTAGGGTGATAGGTTGGACTTGATGGACCCGTCTTCCAATTCCAATGCTTAGCGCCTATCCTGCTCAGCAGTAATGTCCCTCCATTCTCAAAATCAGATTTGGCAGGAGAATTGAAAGCAATAAGCCAAATGGTTCCTATGGACATCTAATCCACATTTTACTTGCGCTAGTTCGAACAAATCTTGTTATTTGAGGTATTTATCTGAATAAACCTTAGTCGTTTCATCTCTGATAGAAAGGGTGGACATTTCCTTTATATCCGCACATGCGTTGTAGGGGTCGGGTCCTATTTCGATCCTTCTTCTGTGGCTATCGTGCAGTATCTGCCACTTTAGGAGTGTATTCTGTACCATATTTTGATCTTCCGCACTGCTATACAGGTCTCTCCAACAAAGTCCTAACTCTGTGTCAAGAACAGGTTTGGATAGAAGCGTAAACCTTCCACTGAATCGTCCCTGCAGAGATGCCCCATGTTTTCGGCAAGAAGCAGTCTGTCAAAAAAATAAATAAAATCACAGTTAGGAGACTTCCCAACAACATAAGCAAGGGGCAGCCATTACACTAAATGGAAATACCTTTCCTTGGCCAACAAGACAGACATTCCAACTATCTTGGCAAACTCCTCAGAGGTCAGCGAGCCCCTTTCAGATACCTGGTAAAGGAAACATGAATGGTTAAATCAATGTTATATACAATAGTGAAGAAAGATGGTCTTAAAGGGGTTGGCAACTTTCAGATGGAAACTGCTCTTAACTGGTGGGTACTGGCATGGCAGATCTCTACCCCCTTATTGCTTACTGCAGCACCCCTGGTATAGGGCTCCCGATGTCCACTGTGTCAGTGTGTAAACAACAGCTGCTGCCTGCCACTGAGTCTATAGCAATCAAGATGGCGGCCATCACGTGATTTATGATGACAGCTTTCTTGGCTGAATCCTCTTCTGCACCTACGCTGGAGGAAAACTATACCATCTGTATCTGCATATCTGCAGAACACTTTCAGTGCTGACACCGAAGAGGATACAGCCATGTTGGTGGCCACATGGGCAAATCATAGGAGAACTATGGATGCAGCTGCAGCCACTACCTATACACCAAAGTGGCCAACCCATTTAACTTACACAACGAAAAAAATTTGATGGCAGGTTCCATTATTTTGCTCTTGTAATGTGTGCCACCTAAGAAAAATGTAGGTCTCCCAATAGATGATAAAATAGAGTGTGTTCTATTTGGTGAGCATACTGACCACAAAGGGGTGGTCAACCTTTTACAATATTTTTTACTGAAATTTTTATGTAGCTGGATGAAAACCGGTCCAATACAATCACACAGAATCCTTAGTGTCGCTATGGCCTCCAGAAAAAGAAGTTCATGGTGTCGCCAGGACCACTGGATGATAAATCTGGCATATTTTATACTGTCTAGTTTATATCGCCTATTAGTTGATGGTGGAATTTTTCACCAAAATTTTAGAGCCATTTGGACACATTTTGTTGCATTTAAGCCACGCCTCTTTCTCTGAGAAGCCATGCCCACATGTCTAGCAAGCCAGGAAAAGTTTAGCTCAAACTAGATGCAACAAGAGTCTAGTCGTAACCACAATAGAAATCCGACTGTGTTTACAGCAGGGGGAACCTGGCAATAAGTGTTCAATTTCCCCGCAGCGCCACCACGAGGGGGCAAATTAAGCATTACCAAACAGAAGAGTCAGGCCCTCTGGCTCCAGCTAGTTTGAGGGAACCCCATGCTATTAAAGGGGACCTGTCTGGTGAATGTGGAACACCAAACCAAAGATCCATAAAGACTTGCTGGTGGTTTAGTGTCCCAGATGTCACTATAAAAAGTCAATCTGTACCAAGGGGATTTTTAAAAAAAAGAGGAGTCCGATTTATACAATACATTATGCATGGCCAGGGTGTTAGTAATATCAAAGACTGTGCTCCCTCCCTGGTGGCTCCGGGGGTCTTTGTTATTCCATTCTTATACAGTAGATGGGATGGGATTCACTTCAGCAAGTGCAGATTGACAATTGAGATACGTAACATATGATGAACTACCGTTTCTAAAGCAGAAGCGACCATTTCCTCTTCATTGTGAGACTGATGTTCAATCACCATGACCCCACTATCAAAGATACGAAGCCTGCAAATAGGAGAGTGAAGTAAGATCAGACCAGATAGGGTAATGCTTTCTGTAGCCATGCACCGCCTCTACCGAGCCAAAAGCGCCGTGAACCCGAATAGCATATTGTTTTATATCCTGGAAAGCAAAGTACAAGCATTGTTACATTTAGCGCATTGTTACATTTAGCGCATTGTTACTGCTGGATAAATAGCTGCCACCTTTGCCTTATTGTTCGGTGCAGGCCAAATGTACTTGAATGGGAAACTAGACAGGAAGTTTATCCTGGGCCATCGCTGAACGTTTCATACAGGAGTCTGCCAAATGCTTAGTTGCAAGCAGGGAAGGAAAGTGTTGTGAATCAGAGAAACTGAAGGGCCGTGGGCACTGATGTTATCAGAAAGAAAGTGCAAAATACGCCACGTAACATCTTACCGCAGAGGAAGCTTCAGGGATTCAAACATTTTGCAGGCATTTACCAGATCCTCTGGAGAAAGCAGCTGTGAAAAGAGAAATTCCAATGTAAAATCTGATACTTGTTCACATTCATACAGTATTTAGTCCACTGGGGGCAGTATTATAGTATTGCATGTGTAAAAGATGTATAATATGGCTACAGATGTGGGGCATGTGGCCACTTTCTTGGCCGTTTCCACTGCTACACAGGAGGTGAACTCATCCAGTGCTGGCAAGGTTAGGGGCAGCAGAATCCCGTGTACAAACGGGAACAGTCAAAGAAGTGGTCACACGGATAAATCACATGACTTCGTCATCTTTCATCATACGGATGCAGAGATCTCCATGTTCATTGTATTCACAGTGCATACATGGGCAGCCAGGACACTTTATTTGCACATTTGTGGTTTAAAATATCCTATGGCAGCAATTCCCAAAAGGGGTGCTTCGGAAACCCACCAGGGGGCCGTGACGGCTCATTGGAAAGATGACCACATGCCTTCATGCAACATTATCGGCATCCTTAGGATGTTTTTGTCTTTTGGTTGTCTATAAAGTGGTCAACCTCTTTAAAGGTGTACTTTGTTAGCTTGGTTGGAGTCCGACTGCTGAAACCCCCACCGACCACAAGAACTGGTGAGTTTTGCTTTCCAGTTTTCAATGGAGCAACAGGTCAGATAGCCAAGTGAATGGAGCAGACCATGCCATCTCTGGAGTTTCCCAGAATGGAGCAGCGAATGAACGGAAATGACTGAACTGACGCTACTTTAAAACCTGGGGTGCAGTGGGTGTCCCAGTGGTTGAATTCCCCACTGATCAGCAAGCTCCTTAGATAGGGAATAATTTTGTGTAACTGGAATACCCCTCCAATATCCGTAGTCTACCAGAGCATAGCTGCACTGGGCCAAAGATCCTTTAGTTATCTGAACCAGCGCCACATCTATGCATGCTATTTGTCTGTTGTTGTCAATAAAGATAATGGAGTTGCAATACCTCACACAACCAGGTGTGGCAGATTTTACATACACTGGAATATATTGGCTGGGGTGATTTTGCATAAAAAATATAAATAGATAAAATAATTAATAAATAATAATAACAATAATGAGAACACATTCCCTGTGTCTGACCTACCTCCATGCCCCTGGCTCGATTAACTAAGCAGTATACTTCTGTAAGTGACATTATGCCTCCTCGTTCCTATAAAAAAAAAAAAAAATGAAGTGATCTACCTGGTTACATAAACATACAAATATAAACCATATATACACAGGATCCCAGTAACAGAAAGTGGATATTTCTACATCAAAAGGGCAAATCCCCCAGTGATAAGAATTTAGAGAGGTGCCAGCCTTAAAAGTGGCCTCCTGCCCACCATGATAAGCATTTGACCTAGTAGGATGACCCCTTTAATGACCATAATAACTTTTGTATAGTATAAAGTACACAAATACTAGACACTCACCTCCAGTGGGGTCTGTAGCATTGTGGCCAGCTGCTTGGCTAGCTGCATGTGGTAGTGTGTGCCAGATCCGTGGGTTTCCCGTGTCACTGGATTGGCAATTCCCATACTCAGGAGGTAGGACTTAAACTTTATTGTCTACAAATACAATAATAAAGTTGCCATAGCCTTAAAAGTTTTAAAAATGTTTTCTTTTCAATTTTAGGTCAATCCATGTATATTGAAAACTCTTATATTTTGTGCTTTACCCTCTGAACACCGTCTGTGTGCTTACACTGGCAGGAAGCAAACTCTTCAAGGGGTATATTCCCATCTGGGCATTCATGGCTTTATCCACAGGATATGCCATAAATATCTAATAGATATGGGCCCCAGAAGACGCATCTATGTCAAGAATGGGTATCCCCCAAATCCCTGTTGTGGCTGCAGTCAAGGGAGAGATGGCTGTGCATTCACAGGTCTCTTCATTCATTTGTATGGGAGTTCTTAAAATAGGCAAGCCGCCAACAGAAATACCCCTGCCCTTGTTAACTTTATTATTTCCCAGATAAAGGGGCTTTTCAAGCTCCAGACCCTAGCTGATATAATATAACCTAAGGATAGGTCATCCACTAACACCCCTTTAAAGAGGTCCTTTCACATCCTCATCGATGTGCGGTATTATATACCACTAGAAAGCTGACAGTGCGCTGAACGCCATATTAATGCCACCTATATGTTTGGTGCTTCCTGTATACTGTGTTATTAGTGAGCTCAATGAGAGTTGAATACCTCCCCCTAGTGGCGGCTATGCGCAGACAGTTTTCTATCATTTATCTCTATGTTGTCTCTGCTGACACTTCTGTTTTAGTAATGACTTGTATTCTTCATAATGTATGAATAAACTGACAACTGGGCTTTACCATCTGGGGGATTTCACAACATATTCTGTCCAATCAGTGCTGCCGGCATCAGACCTTAGGGACACACCCCTTTAAGAAGGAGAACGGTAACTCCCAGTTGTCAATTTATTTAGAAAGTTCTATGAAGAATAACAGAAGACCAGCACAACACAAAGTTTGGTTTTCCATATTTATATAATTTTTTTCACACTAATATTTTCCATGTTCGCTTGAGAATTAAATCAAACAAGCTGAATTTTGGAAAATAGTGTAAAACGTAGATACGATAGCAGATATTTACAGGGCAGAGGTCTCCATTCCAGACACAATTTTTCATCATGTTATTCCTGGAGTGGGGCCTCGAAAAAATATTGTTCCCATTTACCCTGGCAACCAGCTCACTATCGTGTTTTCATACCTCATCTTCTGTGATGTCTCCCTGTTTGTCTTTGATTTTGTTAGCTATCGATTTGGACAGTTCCACCATTTCCTTGGCCTGTAAAAATAATGGAGACAACCGTCTTTCATTGCTGACAGGAAATAGCAGCACAGAATCCCGGCTCATATTAATATCTCACCGTACCTTTTCCATAAGCTTGCTGAGATCTTCAAAGGCCTAGAAAGCAGAAATGAACGAAGATGAAACTAAATAGGCAGATATTTCCTAGAAGCAGTCCTCTAATACCAAATGGTTTCTTAAAGGTTCCCATCTCCAGGATCATATTTAAACAAAAGTGTTTTACCCAAAACATTGCTTTATCTATCTTTCTCTGTTTATCAGAGAGAGCTGAATAGGTCTCCTCATTGCATACAGCTCGTTGCCTAGGTTTCAGACCATCTCTGCTATCTAGTAGCAGTGGCTGGGCTGGTGACATCAGTCCCAGTTTCTCTTCACCGTGATTGATGGCTAATGAAGCAGTCTGTCAGCTCTGCAAAGTGCACTTAGGTGCTGTGCCCTGATAAGGGCAAGAACAGTACTTGATCAGTGCCTGTTATCTCTGGATTTACATACAAAGATAACAGTGTGTAGTTTAGTCTTAGGAAAATGCTGGCCTGACCTGTCCATCACACAAGCTAAGCCCACCCAACAACTTGCCACTGAAATCACAAAGTGGAGGGGAGAGGAGACAGGAAAGCAGGTGATACCCTGAGATAGGGAAACCCCATTTAAAGGAAGCTATTGGAAAAAAAGCTCCAGAAGTTTAACTATTATTGACTCTATAGGCAATGGCATTACATATAGCAGGTTATTATGGTCTATTTATGAGAGAAAGATACACTGATCCTTTCTAAATAGGATACAGGAGTCCACGTGACATTAAGTGGTACTGTGAAGGCACAGCACAACTTACCATTACATTACAAGGAACTAAAGGGGTTGTCCAGCAAGGAATAATTTAATTTTATCTATTTTTATTTATTTTTTTAAGGCTCAGAATGGGTTAAAATAGATGATAGAAGCCATACTCCCCTAACAACCCCAGTGGCTCCCAACCTGATGCTTACCAGGTGCCCACTGGTCTATAGTTATTGGTCTTGTTGAGTGGGCATCCCAGTTTTTACTGTGTGTCAAGATGGTAGAAGGAAACAGAAATCAGAGGGGACATGGACTCAGATCAGTGGGTAAACATCTGAACAGCAGTTGTGGGGGGGGGGGGGTCAGAAAGGGGAGTAATGCGTATTATTTTAGGTTTATAATTCATTCTGAGGCAAAAAAAAAAAAAAAAAATTGCAGGACAACCCCTTTATAAGTGGAACTCCAGGGTCCTCCTTTCATTGAAGCTAATTTGGTTTAGCATGTTTTTGTTTTTTAAGCACTTCAGGTGATCATTTGTGGATTTTGCCCATACCAAAAGTCACTGTATTACAACCAAAAATCACTGTTTCGCTCTGCGACACCATCACTAATGTAAATGAATGAGTGACACTGCGACCCCAAGGTTGCTTCAACTACGACTCTAAGGCCAAGGCCCCACATTGCGGAAAAGCAACATTTTGTGTTGCAGATTTTGCAGCGGTTTTTTGAGCCCAAAACCAGGAGTGGATTAAGCAGAATGGAGAAGTATAAAAAGCCTCCTAAATCTTTCCCATTCCTTCTGTAGCCACAAAAAAAACACAGCAAAATCTGCAACATAAAAAAAGCAGCGTTTCCGCAACGTGGGGCCTTAGCATAAGCCACAAAAAGATTGAGCGGTGCTTGATGTTTTTGGGGCTATAAGTCACAGGTGCAGCATTTTTAGGCTTGCAGCACGACGCCAGTCACTTACATTAGTGAAAGTGTCGCAGGGCGAAACTGTGATTTTTGGTTGTGGCTAAAGACGCCGTGTTTGACTACTTGGCTTAATTTTCATCAAGGAAATTTTGTCAGCCTTTAACTATTATAAAAAGGACTTGCCACAGGTCGTCAGCTTCCTAAACCTAATTAATAACATGCTAGAACTCATCGCTCACGGCGAGGGACAGAAGTGAGGACAAAGGGGAACAGGCACACACCTAACAGGAACTTCCTCATATAAACACAATACAGCATCGCTGGGGTCTTATCAGCGGGCAGCAGCAGACGCAGGAAGCCAGCACAGCTCTGTGCATTCTCTCATTAAATACACTATAGTCAGAGGGGGTACAGCTAATGTAGCCGGACGTCCCCCTATTTATACAGCCAACAAATAGCCCTCTGTGATTTTCACTTGAATTTGTCTTTTATAAACAGTGGAATAGAAAAAGTGCGATCAGCTAAAAACAACTTGTTAGACCATCATACACCCCGATACATAAGAATTCTCCAAGAACACGACACTCCTAGGAATAACTCACTATACATGCATCACATCAGCCACTGCCACCAGTAAATCCATCACAATAATATGGAGCAGCAATTTTTTTATTGCACATATTTAATTGATACTTGACCATACATCTCTTTTGCCCCTGTTTGAAATAATCCCCCCGTCCCAGATTCCCTGCATTATACAAGAGCCTGCACACATGTTCTACAGTGAGAAGAATGTACCGATCTCAGCTCTCACAAAATGTATTAAAGGGGTTATTCAACTTTTTTTTTTTTAAATATAGACCAAATACCAGGATGCATCAATATAAAACACTTCCTAATATATATTCAGTTTAAATTTGGCAATGTATATCTGATTTATTTTCAAGTCCTTGACCTCAGTGACGTTCCATTTGCAAGCTCACTACCCTTCCCTGTGAGCAGTTCAGTCAGCAAATAAAACATCACAGCAGAACGTGACCTCGGAGGTGGGAGTGATTTATTACCTGTGATATCATTCCAGGGGATAGTGGAGAAGGGAGGGGTACACAGAAAGTGAAAGCAGGAAGATGCATCATGGGAAGTGTAGTTTTTCCACAGATTCACTGCATGTAAATAACAGTGATACAAGACGCAGCAAGTAAAATAAAGCCAAGCAAAGGGTGCACAAGGGAACAGTGAGGATTTAGCACTGCTGTGGATGTATTTTCATTACTCATGGGCCAGTGTCCACATCCAGCAAGGTCAGGCAAGTGAAAGGACCCACTGAAGGAGTGAGGACCCACTGCTGCTGTCTCCTCCTTTACGTGTCATGTGTAGTTTCTCATACAAAACAGTAACCATAACAACCCAACTAAAGCAGTGTGAACACATTAACTGGGGACTGGTAAATATGTCACAAATAAGAGTGTTGCAGTTTTGTTTTTTTTTGTTTCTGTAGTTAATACTAAGTTCACACTAGCGCTGCCTCTCTGTTGTTCTGATCTGTCAGAGGACAAGAACAACAGAGAGGCACAACGCTACAATAGCGCTTACACATGGAGCCCAGCGAACCACATTAACTACACACGTGGACAAAATTGTTGGTACCCCTCGTTTAATGAGAGAAAAACCCACAATGGTCACAGAAATAACTTAATAAACCCAGAGTGGAATTTGCCAAACGACATGTTGACAAGCCACAAAGCTTCTGGGAGAATGTCCTATGGACAGATGAGACAAATCGAAATGTTTGTTAAGGCACATCAGCTCTATGTTCACAGACGGAAAAATGAAGCATATCTTGAAAAGAGCACTGTCCCTACTGTGAAACATGGAGGAGGCTCTGTTATGTTCTGGGACTGCTTTGCTGCATCTGGCACAGGTTGTCTTGAATCTGTGCAGGGTCCAATGAAATCTCAAGACTATCTAGGGATTCTAGAGAGAAATGTGCGGCCCAGTGTCAGAAAGCTTGTTCTCAGTCGCAGGTCATGGGTCTTGCAACAGGATAATGACCCAAAACACACAGCTAAAAACACCCAAGAATGGCTAAGAGGAAAACATTGGATTATTCTGAAGTGGCCTTCTATGAGCCCTGACCTAAATCCTATTGAGCATCTTTGGACGGAGCTGAAACATGCCGTCTGGAAAAGGCACCCTTCAAACCCGAGACAACTGGAGCAGTTTGCTCATGAGGAGTGGCCAAAATACCTGTTGAGAGGTGCAGAAGTCTCATTGACAGTTACAGGAATCGTTTGATTGCAGTGATTGCCTCAAAAGGTTGTGCAACCAAATATTAAGTTAAGGGAACTATCATTTCTGTCCAGGCCTGTTTCATGAGTTTTCTTTTTTAAAAAATTCTGTTGACGCATGGTTGAAAAGCAATGTCTGACTTTCATTTGTTCATTTTCATAGAATTTTTATATATTATTACTTTTGTCAGATTCAAGTTATTTCCTTGACCATTGTGGGTTTTTCTTTCATTAAACGAGGGGTACCAACAATTTTGTCCACGTGTGTATAATGGGGCAGTCAGGAGTCTTTCATTTTCAAACTAAAACCGCTGGAAGAAAAAAAGAAAAAAAAAAAAAAGTCTCTGTGGACTTTTTCCCTACACCAATTTTCAGCACGACAGAGTCTCCAATGGATGTAAATGTAGCCTAACCCATAAAAAAAGTTAAATATAAACTAAACATTTAAGTGTATAGCAAAGTACGCTCAAACCACAAAAAACAAGACCTCATACAGTGATGTATATTATAGCTATGAATGTGGCAAATAAAAAAAAAAAAAAATGATATCATAGATATACAGTGGGGAAAAAAAAGTATTTAGTCAGCCACCAATTGTGCAAGTTCTCCCACTTAAAAAGATGAGGCCGGCCTGTAATTGACATCATAGGTAGACCTCAACTATGAGAGACAAAATGAGAAAACATATCTAGAAAATCACATTGTCTGATTTTTTAAGAATTTATTTGCAAATTATGGTGGAAATTAAGTATTTGGTCAATAACAAAAGTTCATCTCAATACTTTGTTATATATCCTTTGTTGGCAATGACAGAGGTCAAACGTTTTCTGTAAGTCTTCACAAGGTTGGCACACACTGTTGCTGGTATGTTGGCCCATTCCTCCATGTAGATCTCTAGAGCAGTGATGTTTTGGGGCTGTCGCTGGGCAACACGGACTTTCAACTCCCTCCAAAGGTTTTCTATGGGGTTGAGATCTGGAGACTGGCTAGGCCACTCCAGGACCTTGAAATGCTTCTTGAGGTCTACCTATGATGACAATTACAGGCCGGCCTCATCTTTTTAAGTGGGAGAACTTGCACAATTGGTGGCTGACTAAATACTTTTTTCCCCCACTGTATGTATACATTTGTATACATTTTATATACACATATATAATTCAGCTTTCTGAATAATTATATTTCATAAAAAACACTACTACTAGCATGCAGATTTCCCTCTGTTTTAGAGTTTGTTCATTTGCTGCACTTTTTGTAAAAAAAAAACCAGGAAAATATATTTATGTACGTTAAAACAACAAAACACAAGAAAAACATCATTGTAGCAGGTGGCGGTGATGAAAGCATTCAGGAATAAGGAGTAAATCTTAAACAATGAAGCGTGTAAAGTCTCTGATCTCATAAGAGATCCCCTGAGAGATTCCAGACAGGAAAAATATAGACGCTTCAGGAAAAACAAAAATAGCTAGATGGTTTGTGCAGATCGTCTGTGTGAACACCATGGTAGTGTAGTAACTTTTCTAGCAATTTCTAGTCCCCTCCTCATTTCTGAAAAATCTATGTACACTTTGGTGGTCCTGCTATTACATTGGCCAACACAGCTCAAGACAAGGAGCAGATTGCTTACACGCAGTTCTCCGTTCTCGCACAGAGGGGGCCCCAGAGAGGGATTGCCCTCTGTAATAAGCATATGCCCAGGTAAGGTATATCGACAGGGGTTGTCCTGATGGGATAACTCCTTCAAGTCAACAATATACTATCAGCCCCGTGGTCTGTTCTACGGACTTTGAAAACTGTGGAATTGGTTAACAGAATTCCACACCTAGTACATCACAAACAACAAGAAAAAAGGCAAAATGCAAGTTACGTCAGGCTCAGACATTGTATAATCTAGGTATTGTTGCTCTTGCATGAGCTGCTTATTGTCTGCTCTGGGTTTTATAAAGGTAACACCTGAATAATAGATCTTGAATAAGAAAATCCCCAGGAATGACAGAAATCGCTAGTAAAAGTGACATCGGGAAAATGATGTCATATCCAAGTTTAGCTGGAGAGCAAAACAGAAATATAAAGCAAACTTTTCCTAAACAACACTGCATTACTGGGACCAGGGGGGGGGGGGGGGGGGGTCTGTCATCTAAATATATTGTCCAATAAAAAGAGCAGCACATTCCCTGGACATGTACACTCCCCTTTCCATAGCTAAACTTGGGGAGCTGCCTGAGTGAGTGGCAAGACTCGACTGCCATCTTTAAAAGGGGTTTTCTGAGACTTACATATTGATTAGCTATCCTTATGATAAGTCATCAATATGTGATTGGTGGGAGACCAACACCTGGGACCCCCACAATCAGCTGGTTGCAGCCTCTAACTAAATGCCAAGCACAGTGCCATAAAATTGCTATGTTTGGTATTGCAGCTCAGCCCCATTCACTTGAATGGGACTGAGCTGCTGCTGTACCATGTGACCAATGAACATGACATCATTGCCACAGGGGAGGGGTTGCAGCACTCATGAGTACGGAAACCTCTTCAAATGGGTGACTGGTGGAGGTCCCAAGTATCAGATCCACACCAATCAAATATTGAGGACCTATCCTAAGGACCTATCCTCAATCACATATCAAGGACCTATCCTAAGGATAGGCCATTATTATGAAAGCCCTGGAAAACCACATTGAACTTATAAATAAATCAAAAGAATATTAAGTTTTCCATGGTTTGCCTGCAGAATTGTCTTAATGTTCCTGCTAAAGAAGCCTGTGTGCGCTTAAGTCAAGGGGTGAGGCTTAATCTTTTTGTCCTACTGCAGACAGAGGGGAGAGGTTCCTGCTGCAGCCGTTTTGTTTTACTGCAGACACAGAATTGCTTTTAGAATTTCTGTGCATTCTCTATTTCTAGAATTCAAAACTTTTCTTAAATTGGGGTGGATAGCCTGTGGACCCATAATATTAGTTAGCCCTACTGGCCATCTGAGTGCGGCCTTTAGACATGACTGGGTAGGTGGGGGTGTTGAGTGGTTCAGAAAATATTATAAGGGCAGGTAGTAGAGAATGAGAAGGACTTTTAAAGTAAAGTAGCTCACATGATAAATACAGTAATACCTCGTACATTCGCGAGGTTAGGTTACAGAGCGGGTCGCGGATCGCGAGGAATCGCGAATGTTTGGTACAAGCGCTTAGAAGCGCTTACAATGCCGATTTCTAATGTTTAACCCCTAAAGATCAATAAACTTTACCCTACAGTACTGTACAGTATACTAAAGTATACTGTACAGTACTGTATATTAATACATTCATTCATTTTTCTTATACACTCACAGTAAAATGAAACTAATTACCGGGTACGTAACGAACAGGACGCTACTACCCAATAGCGAAGGTGTTTTTTTTAATTAAATTTCACAGATCTGAAAAAAAAGAGCAAAATCTATATATGTTAGTTGCCAAAAAAATATCGCGAATCTGTGAATTCGCAAATTCGGAAACGCGAGTGTACGAGGTATTACTGTATTCATTACTCATTTTTATGCCCTGAGCATGGTAGTCTGTATGGCAACATATGTCCAAGATATTCTTATAGTAAAGAGTACCTCTACCATGGAATCCTGTGGGGTATGCCACAGGAACAAAAAAAAAACAAAAAACAAAAAAAAAACCACACACACACGCACACACACACACACCACAGTAAAAAAATACAACTGTATATAAAAAAAAACCTGCAAGACACTTGTTAGGAAACAAATACATCTACAGATAATCCCCCAAACTACACATTATATTATGTCTCTGTTGAAGATTGTTAAGCAGATCAGTCCTTTCAGATGGCTTTTCATGACAACCTGCCAACTGTCTACATGAGTAACAGCGCCATTTCTGGCCATTATATGACTGAGGCTGGGGGGTGTATATACAAATAGATTTCTCTGGCATTTTAACAAGAACAGCTGGTATCATAAGAAAGTCTCTTGTCTTTCATACACCACCAAGATCACAGTTCTAGTGGTATTACTTCCAGACATATCACCAATTGAAAACAAAGAGGGGACTGGGTGTAGCTGCATATAAATATGCCCATCCAGACTGTTTTTTCAACTGGGGTGATCTCTGGAAATAAAAAAGGAATATTCTGATCTCATCTTTCATATGACACCTGAGACATAAGTGTTTGAAGTGACCTCCCTCCAGCCTCAGCTTCCGTGCATTACTATACCCTTCCGTACCCCATTGAGAAGTGGTACACAGATTTTAGCTGGCAATAGAGAAACAGTGGAAAGAATAAATAAGGGACAGAAAGGGGATTTCAGCGCAATATTTCAGGGAAAAGAGCCAAAATCTGTTGGATTAATAAAGAGGTATTTTACAATTTTTTATTTTTTTTTATCTCCATAGGGAATAACTTGCAAATCAATGTGGGTCCAACTGCTCAGATCCCCACTGATCAGAAGAATGAGGGTCTTTCACCCGCACACCACTCCATTCATTTCACCACCGCTCCATTGAGAACAAGGGACAAAAGACCCTCATTCTTCTAATAAGTGAGTGTCTGAGCGGTTGGGCCCACTCTGATCTGCAAGTAATTCCCTATCCCTATCTGGTGGAGAAACCCATTTAAAGTCACAAATGTTGCCAAAAAAAAATAAAAAATAAAAAAAAAGTTCTTCCAAAGTTTAGTTATGCTTTAAATATAAGCTCAAGTGTGTGACAACTGCTGGTTAAAAATTTGAGCACTGTAACTCGTGCCGCCACAGGAAACAGCTGATCTGCAGGGGCCCTGGCAGCCAGTCCCCTGCCAATTTGATATTGCTGTACTATATATATATATATATATATATATATATAAAATTTTGAAACGCTGGACAACCCCTTTAACAGCAGATAAACAGTACATTATGTGCCTGAACACCTTTTAGTTATTTAACAATTCAGCGTTTGTATAAGTATCTTTGGTTTCCTCTTTTACCAACACCGATGTACGTAGGGCTGGTAGTGCCCTGGCATCCGGCAGAACCTACAAGTCAGCGACCAGTGCACAGGCAGATTTACACTAACCTCGGAAATGTTTTTGTCCGTCTCCTTTCTTTTCTCTTCCAGCTTCCGTTCGATGCCTACAATCCCAACAGCCTTTATTCTCCCTGCCTTTGTAAGGTAAAAAAAATGAAAGAGGAAGGAAACAGAAAATAGTTCTCACCATGTCAATGGTTTCATGAAAGAAATCTTTATACCGTGCAGGATGCAAACGGAAAACCATAGTGGCTGGAGTATTGTATGAAACACTGGCCAAAGTAGCCAAACTATTTAACCATTTATTCCTAACAAAATTGCACAATTCATATATATATATATATATATATATATACACACACACACACTGTAACTATATCAAAGCATAATTTCACATGTGACTGTATTGCCTATATTGTGCTCATATACAGTACAGACCAGAAGTTTGGACACACCTTCTCATTCCAAGAGTTTTCTGTATTTTCATGACTATAAAAATTGTACATTCACACTGAAGGCATCAAAACTATGAATTAAAACATGTGGAATTATATACTTAACAAAAAAGTGTGAAACAACTGAAAATATGTCTTATATTCTAGGTTCTTCAAAGTAGCCACCTTTTGCTTTGATTACTGCTTTGCATACTCTTGGCATTCTCTTGATGAGCTTCAAGAGGTAGTCACCTGAAATGGTTTTCACTTCACAGGTGTGCCCTGTCAGGTTTAATAAGTGGGATTTCTTGCCTTATAAACGGGGTTGGGGCCATCAGTCGTGTTGTTCAGAAGTCAGATGGATACACAGCTGATAGTCCTACTGAATGGAGTGTTAGAATTTGTATTATGGCAAGAAAAAAGCAGCTAAGTAAAGAAAAACGAGTGGCCATCTTTACTTTAAGAAATGAAGGTCAGCCAGTCCGAAAAATTGGGAAAACTTTGAAAGTGTCCCCAAGTGCAGTGGTCAAAACCATCAAGTGCTACAAAGAAACTGGCTCACATGAGGACCGCCCCAGGAAAGGAAGACCAAGAGTCACCTCTGCTGCGGAGGATAAGTTCATCTGAGTCACCAGCCTCAGAAATCGCAGGTTAACAGCAGCTCAGATTAGAGACCAGGTCAATGCCACACAGTTCTAGCAGCAGACACATCATTACAACAACTGTTAAGAGGAGACTGTGCAGCAGGCCTTCATGGTAAAATAGCTGCTAGGAAACCACTGCTAAGGACAGGCAACAAGCAGAAGAGACTTGTTTGGGCTAAAGAACACAAGGAATGGACATTAGACCTGTGGAAATCTGTGCTTTGGTCTGATGAGTCCAAATTTGAGATCTTTGGTTCCAACCACTGTGTCTTTGTGCGACGCAGAAAAGGTGAACGAATGGACTCTACATGACTGGTTCCCACCGTGAAGCATGGAGGAGGAGGTGTGATGGTGTGGGGGTGCTTTGCTGGTGACACTGTTGGGGATTTATTCAAAATTGAAGGAATACTGAACCAGCATGGTTACCACAGCATCTTGCCGCGGCATGCTATTCCATCCGGTTTGCGTTTAGTTGGACTATCATTTATTTTTCAACAGGAAAATGACCCCAAACACACCTCCAGACTGTGTAAGGGCTATTTGACCAAGAAGGAGAGTGATGGGGTGCTACGCCAGATGACCTGGCCTCCACAGTCACCAGACCTGAACCCAATCGAGATGGTTTGGGGTGAGCTGGACCGCAGAGTGAAGGCAAAAGGGCCAACAAGTGCTAAGCATCTCTGGGAACTCCTTCAAGACTGTTGGAAGACCATTTCAGGTGACTACCTCTTGTAGCTCATCAAGAGAATGCCGAGAGTGTGCAAAGCAGTAATCAAAGCAAAAGGTGGCTACTTTGAAAAACCTAGAATATAAGACATATTTTCAGTTGTTTCACACTTTTTTGTTAAGTATATAATTCCACATGTGTTAATTCATAGTTTTGATGTCTTCAGTGTGATTCTACAATTTTTATAGTCATGAAAATACAGAAAACTCTTGGAATGAGAAGGTGTGTCCAAACTTTTGGTCTGTACTGTACATAAAGCTCTCTGTATAATGTATGTTATGCCACTTTCTAATATATTTGTCTTTGCAACTGGGCACCATTTTCACGATCTCTGCTTACGGTCCATGGATGGAAAAATTCTTGATCCAGAGGCTGAAACACCATATAGGCCTAGTACAGGCACTGCTGGGGATTTGCTACAATTTATCTAGTTAAAGGGGGTTTCCTACTAACAACACTGATCCCCAGAGGATAGGTCTGAGCACTGAGGGCTCAAACACCGACACCCCCCCCCATCTAAAATGATAACAGGGAACATTAGTCAGCTCTGTCAGTCCCATAGAAGTAAATGCAGGGATGTAGGCAAACTATTGCATTCACACAGGGGACTTTGGGATCCAATTCTTGTGAGTTCTGGGGGTGCAAATGATCAGACGCCCAATCATTAGACACTTACTGTATCTCCAATCCTGAGAATAGGGAAACAATGGTGTACTTACTATAGAGGCAGATTATTGGACTAATATAGAGCACATGGTTAGTAAAGGCTGATCTACTGTTTTTGCCGACAGTCACTATTAGGGAGACTTGCTGCATATTAGCTGCCTAAATCCATTAGCACTTGGCTCCCTCTAGTGGCAGGGAGGCAAAAGGAGATTTGGGTTAATGACAAACTTTGTTGTTACGTAGACTCAAAGCAAAGGGAGCATTATGGAGTAAGGGAGTTAATGGCTGCCATACAGGTGCTCATCCCCAACACCCACAAGGGACAGTTATTTTATGGGTAGCCAATTTACCCATCAGTATATTTTTGGCATGTGGGAGGAAACCAAAATACTCGAAGGAAGCCCACGCAAACATGGGAAGAACATACAAACTTAATGCAGATGTTGCCCTAACGCCTGGACCCGAAAAAAGGGAAACCCTATCCACTTAAAAATCGGTTACCCGCAGAAACACGCAGACCCCGTAGACTATAATGAGGTCCACCGGGTTTCCACCCGAAATTAGCAGAGAGAAAAGTCCTGAATGCAGGAGGGGCCCCATTTTGAGTTTTCTCATGGGGTCCTCAGTCCCCTGTGCACATCTTTGGCTATGAACAGGATAGGAGGGAGGTTTGTGGTGCTGGTGCTACTGACACAGGACCGGATACAATAGTGCCCCTGTGTCATCTCTGAGGACTACGTCTGTAGGGATAATAATAATAATACATTTTATTTATATAGCGCCAACATATTCCGCAGAACTGTACAATTTGTATTTCAGCCTCTGGAATAAACAGAAATGGTTTCATCCCCGGACAGCAAACAACGGAAAAAGACACATGTGCATAACACTACTAGTGAACCCATCTATTAATAAAAATAATAAAAAATTCAGGATGCTGCATAACTGAGAATTCAGGAATCTGAAAACCCTTCTTATCTAAAGGTTTTTATCCAATTGTCCGTGTATTCTTTTCACATACATGTAAACTCTTCTAAGTTAATGGCAACAATCTCTACTTTATATTGCAGTATACACGTGTTGAGCAGCCTGAATTTAATCCCGTAGATGAAAGCAATGGCAATGGATTAAGATTTCCATATTTCCTGGGGTCCAATAATGAAGATGAATCACAAACAGATATGACAAGCCAACTATGCGCAGCCCCAGGCAAACTGCTTATCCATGCAGAAGATGAACTAGAAGTGCAGGAGCCCGTATAGGCAAGGGAAGTGCTATTCTACAGAATCTGGTAGGTGTGCTATAATACAGAAGTATGCATTACTAGTCGCATATCACATTCAGAAGTCGTGGAAAGCTGAGTCTGACCAAAGCTATAAGCAGTCACCAAGCTTTTAAATATACTGTACAATATACTCCAGGACATAAGGATACACGGTTACTCCAGGACATAAGGACACTAGTGATTTTTTTGCCTGAATAACATTCAGGACATAACAAATATATATAAAGAAAATACAGTATGTTGGCTATTATGTGGATATCAGTGTCATATTTTACCTGAGGACCTTTACTCATCGGAATAGAGGGCGATACCCTCTCCCACCTCTTCTGTGTCAGCTCCTCTGATAGACGACGATTGAACTGCATCCAAGCACAAAAAACAAGTTAGCCATTCAATTTGCAAATATCCATTAACCTTCTAATTCTAAACTAAAGCAGTCACTGAGTGGTGTAAAGATGGCCAAACACCTTCAATAGCTGTCAGTGGAGCATTCCTTTGCCCCACTGTTATTCCCCCTGACTTCCCCATACACATTCACACGTCTTAGCCGAGTGTGCATGTGTTATGAATACAAAGAGGGTGGTTCTTTTCTGGGTGCAGAGTAAGAACCACACCTATATATGTCAGATAGTTGGCCAGCCCACTGAAATCTGCAGGTTTGGCCAACTGTAATGATATGTGTATGGGCAAGTCAACGTTTTAAGCCTAGAAACGCCTATAACTAAGAGCACAGCATGCACTTGAGAATTAAAGGAAGTCATGTCTGATCTGTGACCTCTGGTCACGTGGTTTTAAAATGCCATGAATAAAGTATGATGTCATTTTTAACCAAATGACGGCCAGATCGTGTGTGAATCAGAAATATGGCACATGGATGTGTGGGCACAGTAAGATCAGTTAGCTGGATCTGTATTATCTTTACAAAGATTGGAGCAACAGAAAACTGAAGAGAAGTTCCAGAGTTGCTGCTTTCAAGATTTCTTCAAAACTAAATAACAGATTTCGTATTGGGTTCCAGGATACACATTACAATTCAGGACAGGACTCCTAGAAGAGACATGGAGAGTCCAGCCTGCCCAGCACAGGTGAGATATTTGTATAACACATACTCAAAAAGTAGCAGTCAAAAACACTGCTCACAATTTCCTTCCCATAATTTCTATGACCATTTAAGGGGGTACCCCGGTCACAATACGTTAACCCTTATCCTGTGGATAGAGGCTTACTGATCAGTATTGGTCCAACCGCTGGGACTGCACCCATCATAAGAACTGGGGAGTTTGTCAGAAATGTATGACATTGATCCATTCGTTTCAATGGGAATGGCCAAAGATAACTAGACTACAGCGCCCACATATTTCTAGAGGTTCCCAGTTAAATAAATGGCGTGGCGGCACATATTTTTGACAAGTGGCTCCATACTTACTGGGGTACAAAGTATCCAAGCTCTTACTTCACGCTATAATACTACATGTCATAGAAACATACAATGAATGTAGAGCCGTAATGGAATGAACAAAGCTCACCTCGATCTGACCATGTTCTCTGAAGGACAGCTTGACATGCGAGTAGCGGCTGGTTTGGTACGGTCCAGGTTCTTTGTTTGGAGACGGAGGGTGGAGATGCACAACAATCTTGGCACTATAAAAAAAAAAAAAAAAAAAATTATATATATAATATTGTGGTAAATAACCATTGTTTTAGACAGCACTATTTTACCTTCTTGTGCAGGATTTATAAGAATGCTACCTTCTATTACTATGTCCTTTCACATCAATGTCCACATATACTGTATAATATCAACCCAGTGCTGAACATGGATGTGGGTCCTTAGTTATTACTAAAAAAACAAGACAGGTTCACAGTGAGTGGAGAGGGAGGATCTGTTCTCTCTTCACACTATAAATGGAGAGGGGAAGGGCTGGTTCTCCTCACAGCCTTCATACATGTCTAGAAACAGCTTTCTCTGCCTGCACACTGGACTGAGAGCATCTCACAGCTCACAAATGCAAGAGAAGTCTATTTATGCACTTGTACTCCTACAACTTTCTATCCCCTAGATAAATAGTACAGTGCATCAGAGACAAAAATATACAAATAACCTACAATGAATATTTACACAAATCACCATAGAACTATTTAATATGTGCAAAAGTTAATCCCATTAAAGACACTTAAAATAGAAAAAAAGGGGAGGTAGAGGTGGCAGAAAAACCCAGAATAAACACAAAAATGGCAAATAATAACACATCAATAATTCATACAAGTAGCCCAATAAGTAATTGTAACATATAACTTATAAAGTGTCAACTGCACATAAAAAATAAACAATATTACAAGACACAGTTGTATGGCATCAGAAGAATCCATGCATATTAAATAGGTAAATAAATAAGTAATTGATGACACTGTATAATGAAATTATTAATGCATGGTAAGACTTGTGAATAGCGGACCCCCCGAACGGAAACCCAAACGCAGGTGTGAACCTAGCATATGACAGCGATGGACAGTAATAACAGTAGTGCGAATGGAGCCTTATTAGCACATTGTAAGGTTTTCGCTTTCTAGCATCTCTTTGTATGCACACAAATAATACTCACCTCTTACCAATCCCTCCTGCTTGTTCTTCTGAGAACACAATCTGAGAAAGTGGAATTGCAATGCAGAAATCCTGCACAAACAGGGAAAGTTGAATGCAAATTAAAAGTTTTGTGAGTAGCCAAGTCACATCCTTATATTAACAATTATGTATATAAAGCAACAAATCCTTATCATACATATATATGTATATCAGAGCTGGACAGTTATGATCTAAATCAAAATCGCGGTTAATCTGGCATTTTATCTAGATTACGATTAATTTAGATTATTTTGACAATGCCCCTTTTAAAACCACGCCCCCTTTGAAGTATGAGAATATGTTGGGCGAACCTTGCGAGATTTGGCTCCGGCACAGCTCCCTGTTCTCTTCTGCACTTCTGACTGACATCAGGGACCGCTTAGACCTGTTATAAGGCCTAAGTGGTCACTTGGCGTCGGGACACTGCATGACCCACGTGATCGCTGAAGCCCAATCACAGGTTTGAGGTTTGTCAAAGGATAAACAATAAATGTCTGATCTCACTAGAACAGGGGTCCTGAACTCCCCATTTCTGCTCACAACCTGACCGCAGTAAGGGGGGGTTGAATGCATCAGTGGTCACATATGCACACTGTCACTCAATTCAATGTCTATGGGACTAAAAAAAACACCTCAATGCCATCTCTGTCAGATCCATGGACACTCAACACAGCATACTTGACCACAGAAGCATTGAAACTCCTCCCCAATACCAGGGCTGTGGAGTCTGAGCCAGTATTAGGTGGAGTACCAACTCAGACTCCATGATAAAAAGATTAATTATGAAATATTACAGTATTGATATTAACAGATGACATCTGACTGGTTTGTTTGGACTCCTCTGTCTCCAGGTACATAGAGGCCTCTTTTATGTGTTCTGTTCCTTTCCTAAAATCATTAGCTTTTCCCTGAATTAGAGGATCTTTGCTGCTCCTGTGTGACCACAGATGTCAGCCATTTATGGGGTGGTTTGTCCTGCTGACTCTTGCTCTCTAAGGAGGAACGCTCCCCCCCCCCCCCGAAAGTACTTGCTATGGAAGATTACCAAAAGAGTTGGGTTCCTCACCAACCAGTGATCAAGCTCAGCTATAAGGTTGGCCCCTCTGACAGTGCAGGGATATTGGTGCTAAAATTTACAGTACCAATAGCACTGCAACTGGGACACATACCGGCAAAGCTGACAGTATGCTGAATTCAGCACACTGTCAGTTTTCTAGCCGTATATAACACTGCCAATGTCAGAGAACATGAAAAGTCCTCTTTAGGCTGAGGCCCCACGTTGCGGAAACGCAGCTTTTTTTGTTGCAGATTTTGTTGCCTTTTTTTGAGCCAAAGTCAAGAATGGCTACATAAGGAATGGGAAATATATAGGAAGTTCTTATACTTCTACCTTCTGCTCAATCCACTCCTGGCTTTGGCTCAAAAAACCGCAGCAAAATCTGCAACAAAAAAAGGTGCGTTTCCGCAACGTGGGGTCTTAGTCTTAAGAGGTTTTGCACTTTGATATTGATGACCTCTTCATTCGATACCAAGCACAGCACCATACATCTACTGTGCTTAACATTGCAGCACAATCCCATTCACTGCAGCAAGACTATGCTGCAAACAGACCATGTGACCAATAAACATGATGACAGAATCTGTGAAGAGGAAGTGGAACTCGCTCTTCCAACATCTGATCAGTGTGGGTGTCACATGTCAGATCCCCACCAATCTGAGTGATAACCTATCCTAAGGTCATCAAGATCATAGTACCAGAAAACCCCTTTAATAGAGTCAACCCCTTTCCATATGCCCCATCTTGAGACCCCTAGGCTTTGGAGGACAAAGTGTGAGGTGTAGGACCTGTCCAGATAGGGTGCATTAGACAAGCAAGTACCAAAACTGGAGGTAAATGGTGGGGCTTACATGGTTCTTCTGGTCTCTCCACATCAGTCTGTGAGTTGTCAGGAGAAGGGTGCCGGTGTCAAATTTGCTCTGATGGAAGAAAACAAATATATAAAGAAATTCAATGAACAGCAAAGTAAAAGCCTATCTAGATATAATACAAGGGACTGATCATGTCTGTAAAGTGATCAACCAAAGACTGCCATGTCTCAATAACGTAAGTCAATGGAGCTGCATTGTGACCGAGGACGCTGCAACTGCGACTTCTACTCACAAACCAACAAAGCGGATTTTGATACTTTTGCAACTAAAGTCACAGTTTGCAACATCCACTAGGTGACAATGTAACGCCAGTTACCTACATTAGTCTCTGGGCCACACAGTTATCTCTGGTCACCAGATGGGAGTCGCAACCAAAGATCCTATTTAGCCCTAGCCTAAATCGGTAGTGTGTCAATGTATGCTGTGGATCTCACGCTGTATTTACCGCAGCATATCCTTCAGGCGTGAACATAATCTTATCCTCAGGAAGTAAACAGTAATGGCTCCTCTTTAATGAGCAGAAGCAGAGATCTGACCAATGACAAGGAAATGATACAGAAACTATATAAGAAGTGTATACAGGTCTAGCAGGAGAGGCACAGGCTGCCCGGTATAGGGCACATACAGATACCCTCAGCGCAGAGCCTGCCCCCTGGCGGTCACACAGCTCTGCCCCTCACCTTCTCCTCCCCATCGGACAGCCGCACTCCCCGCTGCTGGATCACCAGGGTCTCGTCTATCTCCAGCAGGCCGGAGCACCAAGAGAAGCGGTCCATGTTCACACACACAGGTGACAGCCGCACCAGGAAGCAGCACAGGACAGACCACAAATACCAGGGAGCTGTAGGTGTGATGTCACGGGAAGGGGCGGGCCTCGCACAGGAGGGGCGTGGTCTCCTGGATTACAGGTCGGAGTGTAATACAGAAAGCAGGAGCGGTGCGGGTGGAGCTGAGGAAGAGGACTGTAGTGTACCTGGGACTGCACGGTGCAGGTGGAGCTGAGGAAGAGGGCTGTAGTGTACCTGGGACTGCACGGTGCAGGTGGAGCTGAGGAAGAGGGCTGTAGTGTACCTGGGACTGCACGGTGCAGGTGGAGCTGAGGAAGAGGGCTGTAGTGTACCTGGGACTGCACGGTGCAGGTGGAGCTGAGGAAGAGGGCTGTAGTGTACCTGGGACTGCACGGTGCAGGTGGAGCTGAGGAAGAGGGCTGTAGTGTACCTGGGACTGCACGGTGCAGGGGCTGGAAGGAGAGGGAGGATGGTTTTACATTGAACTGTATGGAGGGGCTGAAGGGAGTGGTGATGATGTTTACATGGGACTGCATGGTGAGAGGGAGTAAAGGGAGAAGGTGATAGTGTTTACATGGGACTGCATGTTACACAGGGCTAAAGGGAGAAGGAGACAGTTTGTTAATATTAGATTGTAGATGAGAGCTGAATTTTGGAGGACATTGTCTAATGGTTTGTAGGAAGGGTTCCAATGACAAAAACAAGGAAGGGAAAGGGTTACGTGAAAAGAGGGGGATAATGTGCCATTAATTTGTAGCCTGGCATGTGGATTGGAATATAATGCTAGCACTGATTTGATAAATACCTGAGCAATCCCGAATCTCTGCAGTGACTCTGCCATAAAGGACCAATCGACCCTATCAAAGGTCTGCTTGACATCACTGCTAAGAAGGACCATCGGAACATTCGACCCCTTTTCATAGCCAATTCCATGTAGAAGGTGTGCTGAATTTTGTCTTCCATCTCTTGCTTTGACAAACCTTGTCTGTTCTTCACGTATTAGCTCTGGGATTAGAGGCTGAAGTTTTAGTCAGTAATTTTACCCAGAATTTCTGATCAAGATTGAGCAGGCAGATTGGCCTATAAATACTACACAATACATGATCTTTACCTTCTTTGGCCAACAATGTTACATGTGCTTCCTGCATCTGTTTTGGGATATTGTGACCCTGCAGGATCGCATGAAATGTCTCAGTGAGATGAGGGGAAAAGAGTGATTTTTGTGAGGTTATATAACTAGGGCAGGTTAGTAAGGTGTCAGCTTACCACTAAGTGTCCTTATATATCTTTCCATGTACTGAAAAAGTTGGAGCATCTTCCCAAAGGTTAGAATCCACATTGAAAATTGCATTACGGTTCCCCTTCCAAATAAAACTTTACCTTTATTCACATGGTTAAAATGCCACCCGCATGGAGCAAAACACTTTTGCTTAGGCATTTTGCTAACATGGCTTAGTCATAGCATACACAGTAACCATAGGTGGCTCTCTTAATGCACCTTCAATAAAATCTTAATAAAACTATGAACACAATACAACTAGTATTCTATTCATCCCTAATATTGATATATTATATTCTGCCTAATGTTCATACCTTCTGGCACACGTGTCTGCAAAGTGAAGATCTAGAACAGCGTCCGCCTCAGGTCTCCTCCCCTTATAGGCTTATGGATTTTTTCAGTACCCATGAATCTGAAGAAGTACGGTTCCTATGATGCACTTGCACAAAGTGTTTAGATGATATGGAAGCATTGACCGCATCCAATAAATGCCGTCGTATTCTTGCTTTCAAAGGACCTGATGTGCATCCTACATATTGTATGTGGCATGCAGTGCAAGTTATCACATATATTACACTATGTGAATTACAGTGAATATACTTTTTTATGCTATACATGGTTCCTGTTGTGTTTGGAAAATGTGAGATTAATCTGCGTGACTGCACGCCTTGCATCTAGTAAATCCAAAAAAAAACATTGTTTTTCAAGTTTTCAACCACATCTTATTTACCAATTCATTGCTTTTCAAATTACTGGGTGACAAAATCATAACTAATGTATGGCTACAAAACAAATATCATTTGATACTATGTTTCTTAGAATTGGTTCCTGACATAACTTCGGTAAATATTTTTTTCACAATATCTATCTCCACGTTATATTATGGACTATATGTTGTCGAAAAAGTAATGATATCTCCTTCCCTCTCTTCTGATATATTATTATTTCATTCTTTGTAGGTGCATCCCTATCTATGTGTGATACAATATGTTTCGCTTGATTCACACTCCATTTTGGATATCTTCTCTGTTTTAACTTTTGACATGTCTTTATAATTTCTTCTTCACATATCTCCTTATCTGTGCATTTCCTTTCTTGGGGGATGAATGGGGAATTGGTGTGGAAGGTGTCAGTTCTGGGGAGTGGGGATTGGGGCAATGGCCGGTTCAGAATTTGGTAATTGTGACTTTGGTCAGAAATTAATAGGCTAAGTCCTGGGGTAAACTGGTATGGCTTAACAATACTTACCTTTTGAGTCCACCCTTCATACAATGGAAACTTCCACTTGAATCATCTGTAGTTTCCTTGACAGCAGTTACTCAAGTGGAAAGAAGTATAGCATGGCACAGGACGTAAATGAACTGAATGTCCATTCAGAAGTATTTGCTGTGTCAAGTACACAACCCTATATAAATACTTATAGCCAGAGTCGCCATTAAAAGATTTCTTACCTATTTGAATGAAGATTATCCCATTTTTAAACCCAGTATTGTGTATGGCTTATTTTTTCACAATTGTTCAGTATTTTAGAATGGCTTAAAATCATAAAAGAAGCTTTACTCCGCTTATCGATCCATCCAACACCCTCCATATCCCACCTGTATCTGCACTTCTGGCCGCAGGGATGACGCCCAGATATGAGCATGCGACTACCACAGGCAATCAGAAAGTAAGATCCAGGTTGGGCAATCCATTGCCATGACAACCGAGAGCCTATTGAAGACTCCCAGGCTAGACTGCCATAGATTTGTATTAACGGCTGCTCTATGCAACGTGTAGTACAAGTGCCGCAATTTTACAATGCATTGCACTAAGTGATCAGACCTATGGGGTTCAAGACCCCTAGGGATCCTAATAATTACAGTAAAAAAAAAAAAAGTTAAAAAATATATATATATAAAAAAAAAAAACTCCAAGAATTCGAATCGCCCTTTCCCTAGAACACATATAACAGTACAAAGATAACGTGAAACATAACACAAATACAAAAACACCCGGACTACAAACTCATAAGAATATTTTTTCCATGAAGTGAACGCTGTAGCTAGAAAAAAAAAAATCAAAAGAGCCGAACCGACGTTTTTTTTCACTGTTTCCTTTCCTGTAAAAATTTGGATAAAAAGCACTGCAAAAAATATCCCTTATGCATTCCTGTACACAGAAAAATAAAAAGTTACGGCTGTCAGAATATGGAGACTCCAAGAATTTTTTTTTTTTTTGCAGTTTTGGATTTTTTAAAAGTGTTGAAATGCAAAAAAACTATATAAATTTGGTATCACCGTAAACATACCGACCCATAGAACACAGGTAACATGTCATTTTGGCTGCATAGTGAAGGCTGTAAAAATAGAGGTTTTTTTCTAATTCCACCCATTCTGAAATTTTTTTCAGTTTCCCAGGACATTGTATGGAATATTAAAAGGTACCATTACAAAGTACAATTTGCCCTGCAAACATTAAAGAGGTTGTCCGGACAAAAAAAATTATTTTTTAAATAAAAAAAAAAAATCATACTCACCTACAGTATCCCTGGTGCTCCGGTGTCTCCCAGTGCGGTCCGGTCCTGCTGTTCAGCTGTCTTTTAGAAGTGAAATTCCTCACTGGCTTAGGATGAAGGGTGATTGGCCTCAGCAGCCCAAAGGGACCCGGGGAAGTCACAGGTAGTGACATCCTGGGTCCTCGGGGGAAGTCACAGATAGTGACATCCTGTGTCCTCGGGGGAAGTCACAGGTAGTGACATCCTGTGTCCTTGGGGGAAGTCACAGGTAGTGACATCCTGTGTCCTTGGGGGAAGTCACAGGTAGTGACATCCTGTGTCCTCGGGGGAAGTCACAGGTAGTGACATCCTGTGTCCTTGGGGGAAGTCACAGGTAGTGACATCCTGTGTCCTCGGGGGGGTCACAAGGTAGTGACATCCTGTGTCCTCGGGGGAAGTCACAGGTAGTGACATCCTGTGTCCTCGGGGAAGTCACAGGTAGTGACATCCTGTGTCCTCGGGGGAAGTCACAGGTAGTGACATCCTGTGTCCTCGGGGGAAGTCACAGGTAGTGACATCCTGTGTCCTCGGGGGAAGTCACAGGTAGTGACATCCTGTGTCCTCGGGGGAAGTCACAGGTAGTGACATCCTGTGTCCTCGGGGGAGGTCACAGGTAGTGACATCCTGTGTCCTCGGGGGAAGTCACAGGTAGTGACATCCGGTGTCCTTTGCTGAGGCTGCTGATTGGCCTCGTGATCACTTGTGGTGGAGATTTCTGCTGGAAGAAAACAACAGAGCTGCAGGACTGGACTGCACTAGGAGACACTGGAGAATCGGGGACAGGTGAGAATGTTTTTGTTTTTTATTAAAAATAAAATAGCCTGGACAACCCCTTTAAGGCTACGGCCCCATGTTGCGGAAACGCAGCTTTTTTTTGTTGCAGATTTTGTTGCGGTTTTTTGAGCCAAAGCCAATAATGGCTACAAAAGGAATGGCAAATATATAGGAAGCTTCTTATACTTCTACCTTCAGCTTAATGCACTCCTGGCTTCGGCTCAAAAAACCGCAACAAAAAAAACTGCTTTTCTGCAACGTGGACTATGCCCCAGGATACTCCCTGCACTCCAGCCTGTATTGTGGGAGGTGACTAGGATGGAGTTTCTATGAGGAGCTCCTGCAAGTCAGACCATTCTAGTAACGAACTCAGCAATGAACTAGCTAGACTGGAGCAGCTCCAATGTAGTCACCTAACTAGTGAATTGTCTACAATGGAGATGCTGTAGTCAAGACCTATTAGGTACAACTCCGTGCTACACGGCACCCGGTGACAGCTGCAGGCAGTAGTCAGGACAGCTCCGGAGTGGAGGGGCCTTAGAAAATGCCTTATTGTCCGTCACGTGTGTGGGAAGAGCCAAGTTCTCAGAAGGGCCGCCCCTCTGTTTGGGCATGAGGCGGTTTGGCCGTCACGTGATGCCAACTTTAAATTGATTCGTCTCCTGATAACAACAACAGAATGTGTGAGCCAATCAAAGTCTTCAGTGTTCTCAGGGCTGTGCTGTGATAGGTCAATACGCAAGACGCTGACCAATCACGTGGGCGGTCGATGAGAGACTAGCAGCTGTGCTGTGGTGCGGTTTTCAATTCAAAAGCGGAGAAGGCGGATAGACTGCAGACATGAGTGTCTCTACGGTACAGCCGCTACCGCATAGCAGGAGGCAGCAGCCCGGCAACCGAGGTGAGTGCTTGGGGCGTGCTCAGCATTGTGAGGGTTAATAACCAGACTATGGGCAGTGCTCGCTGGCATTGCCTTATAGTGTCTCGTATATAGTGTATCTTCTATGTATTTGTGCTGGACTTCATAATACTGCAGACCCATACAGGTTGTGCAGTCGTATTTCCCCCCTGTACAGGTGCGATAGTGTAAGACTATGTTCACATTACACTTCCACTCTACCTGTGATAACAAAACGTCCTGATAACAGTCCTACACATAAAAGCCAGTGTATGTAACTACACAGGCCTAGGACCTTCATATGGCTTATGGGGGTGTACCTGATGCATCACATGTAGCAATAATGTGAACAGCACCTGATGAATCTGCCATTGGATAGGTCACCAGTATGTGATCGGTCAGGTTTGACACCTGGACCCTGCGCAGATGATCTAGATGCTGGTAGCTGCTAATGGATGTGCAGTGTTTCTCCTATGTAAGTAATAGGAGCAGTGCAGCAGCCTGTCCAATGTGTGCCGGTGGTTCTGGTGGCCGGTGGTTCTGGTGTGCCGGTGGTTCTGGTGTGCCGGTGGTTCTGGTGTGCCGGTGGTTCTGGTGTGCCGGTGGTTCTGGTGGCCGGTGGTCTGGTGTGCCGGTGGTTCTGGTGAACTGCAATGAAGCTTCATTTGCTTGAATAGCAGTGCCACTGCCTGTCCACTACCTCACCACAGCTGATCTGTGCAGGGCCCAGGTCTTGTGGACCTAAAGTGGAAAACCTGATTTAAGACACTTTGGGAAAAGCAGAACTTGTATTCTGGCTGTGTGTTGTACTGCAGGTGGTGTTGAGTGAGACCCTACTTTAGGTGTGGCCTTTTGCCAGGTTTGTGCCAAACCCCTCTATAACTAGGAGTGTGTACACACCACTATTTAAGTTTGGATTCCTGCGTTGTTACATTTTGACACTTTTGTGCCAACCTTTGAAATCCAGCTACTACGTCGCCCTGTGTTGCTTAACTATTACAGTGAACCGTGATGCTGATACAGTGAGTTTGCCTCCGCTGTCTACTTCAGTGTCTGCTTTGTGTTATTAGGAATCGTACAAGACTGAGCTGCACATTCTATGTTCTCCCACAGTTAATTCATCTTGCTAAACCACTTCTTGCAAGATATATGGACAGCCGTGTACTGTGTGCAACAACTTACCCCGAGTGATGGAGTGCTATTAGTGTTATATAGACAGTTAGAGACTTTTGCAGGTTAGAGTCTCTAGTACTTAGGCCCCATGCACACGTCCAAGTGTGCTTATGATGTGGAACCAAGCTTGCATTGGGATGCACTCGGATGACACTTGTGATGCACTTGCCTCTATGAGGGGCTTCTGAACCTTTCTGTTCTGAGGACACAGAGTAAGATAGGACCTGCTCTATAGTCATCCGTGTCATTTGAACAGAATGGATTGAAAGCCCCTATAGAAGAAATTGCATCACGGAATGCTCTCCGATGTCATTTCGAGTGTCATCGGAGTTAATTCTGCTGGAAAATCGGCTCCACGTCGGAAACGCAACTGTCATGTGCATGGGGCCTTATTTAAGCTGATGATGTGTATCTGAATAAATATACAGTTACTAAAAATGTGTATTTAATTCCAGCTATGACTACATTACAGGGAGAGGGTTTAGGGTGATCGAACCGCCCTTACATGTCTCTAAACCCCACCCAATTCCCACAGAAGTTTACTGTAGATCAGCGCCTGTTCACTTGCCTCGGTTCAGCCACTGCACAGACAATAGCGCTGTCTGCTTCCTGCTCCATTCTCTGTGCCTCAGCTGCTGCAAACAGCTGATCAGTGGAGGATGCCAGGACAGCTGATCAGTGGAGGATGCCAGGTGTTGGACCCTCACTGATCTGATATTGATGATTTATCATGAAATTGATGTAATGGTACATTGCAGTGTTGGTGCATGCACGTGAGCAACCAGAAAATGTTTTTAAAAAAGCGATCAATCTCAAGTCCTGTATTGTTCTGTCTGTATGGTGAGATAGTCCGCGAAGAAAGCAGTTACCCGTGGACCACACTATGATGGGGTCTGCCAGGATTACGCTGGTTTTATACGGAAACTGGGGGAGAGGAAAGTCCTCCGTGCAAGAGTTTTCTCTCCGCTCATTTTAGACGGAATCTGCGGCAACGCAGATGTGAACCTAGTCTTGTACATTGTATGTGCACCAAAGTGGTGTCATTAAAAATTACAGCACACCCAGCAGAAAACAAGCCTTTGCACAGCTATGTCACCCAGAAAAGTAAGCTTGCTTTGTCTTTTGAAATGTGGAGAGAATTAACCCCATAAAGACAATATTTTATCATATATTAAACTCTTCCCTTGTTTCCTACATCAGAGGAAAGAAAAAAGAAACCAGAGGTAACCAGGAAAACAGCTGCTCAGAAGCAAAGTGGACCTGAAAGGCGACCTGACATCAGGTTAGTAGATCATGTACAGAAAGGACACGACTTCTGTTCATATCCTGTGGGTGTATGTCAGCAGTGTGTCCATCAGTTTGATAAGTGAAATGGTTGTGTACATGTACAAGAGAGATCCACCATAATAAAAGCTGGTCAACGCATTAGATCTGTATCAGCTGAAATGGGAACTACTGACCATGTTATGTGTTTTGGAACCCTCCCGACCCTCTTCCCAGTGATAGATGTGGGTGGCGGTAAGTCACTGGCAGCTGCTTCCTCCTGTCCTACCAGTCTGGTACACATTCATATGCACATACACGTGCATAAAGGAGTCACACCAGACAGCCTCTAAAGTGTATGGCCTGGTAAGGACTTATCTGCAACATTGACCTTGCAGACCAAACTTTAGTGGCTGCAATAAAGAGCCGTTTGGGGTCAGTCAGAAACTAAATGGTGTATCCTGGGATGAACCATGGATTTCTAGACTAGTTCTAACTACTGGTACCCAAGTTGCTCTACCTCCTCTCCTGTGTTCACAGGTAGGTTTTCCTATGTGTGATGACTATGTACTAT
Source organism: Leptodactylus fallax (assembly GCA_947044405.1). Taxonomy (NCBI): domain Eukaryota; kingdom Metazoa; phylum Chordata; class Amphibia; order Anura; family Leptodactylidae; genus Leptodactylus; species Leptodactylus fallax. The sequence goes on from CAMRHE010000410.1 coordinate 60,269, forward strand.
GGGGGCTTACTTGACTATTACAAATAAGTATTATGACAGCCCACATAGTACAGGTAACGCCCTACCTGAGAACATGTGGGAAGAGGCAGATAGAAACCAACAACTGGCACCTGAGTCCAATTACATGACAGTCAGAAACCCCAAAGTAATACTACTAGAAGTAGTAGTAGGGCATTATTGAACAACCCCTTTAAAAATGGCATTGAGATCATTAGTTCTTTGCCACAGATTTTCCAATAGGAGGAATATCTGACCAGCTGTAAAGGTGTTTTGGCATCTATCATGGCCATGTGGCCACTTCAGGTTGGGGATGCAATTGAAATCTTAGAGCAATGACCGTACTACAGGCATTTTGTGGTGGAGTTCTCCTTTTAAACTGTGCTCTTTTCTTTGGAATTTACTGACCTTTTAAAACCGTAGTCTCCTCCTGTAGTCCTGGGATCTGTAGCTGCATATGTGCGCAGGTACTGTATGTTCATGTAGCCCTGTCTAAGCATGTGTAGTATTCTCCAAAGTCCGTGCATGCAGCACACCCATAGCAGTAACTGTTTAGACCAGGAAAATGTAAATTAACCCATGGCTGGGGAAAAAAATTGACAGAAGGCTCTGAATATGTTTTTAAAAAAGAGAAAAAAGTAAGACTCTCCTCACCATTCCACTTTCCTAGTCACCTTCAATATGTGGGAAATGACCCCTCAGCCTCACCATTTTATGTGCGTGTTGAAAGGGACCAGAAATTGGAGTCAGTTTAGGAGATCAATGACAATCCTAAATCTGTCAAATATTATTTATTTATTTTTTAATATGCATGTAGTTAAATTAACTTGTCAATGTACATTATGTAGTTAATACCATTCTGTGTTTGCCACAGTACGGTCTGCTTGAGTTTAGTTATTTTATTTTTCTACCCAAAGGTCCCCATTAATGGAAAGGTCCAATCTTCAAAAGAAGCCAGAGCAAGTCAAGAATTTAACAAAGAAAATGGTAAGATGTTATCTGAGAAAACAATCGTTGTTAATGTATTAAAATATATATATTGGTGCTGTGATACAGTTTGGATTTTTCACCTGCAAAATCCACAGCGTATCTATCGTGTGTGGACTTCTGCTAATGGTCACAACAGGTTCTCCTGCAGTGTGGCTATGGCTGATGGCAGGATATGTTATATACGTTGTATAGGGTAGTGGCACCAAACATTAGCATTGTTGGGGGTTATTCTGGTTTAAGAAATGTTGTTTTGCTATAATAAAAAATTCCATACCCTTACAAGTGTATATATAAATCTGTGGTCGGTATTTGGATCCATCGGGTGCTTTCATACAGTATTACCTATAGCAGTCTGCTCTGTAGATAGACTTGGTGGGTTGGTCTTAGATGCAGAATAGATACACTGTAACGTATGTTTTACCAAAGTGATATCAAATAATCATAGGACCATACTTGCTTCCTTTCAGGCTGAAGCTATAAATAAAGAGAATATTCGGCCTGCTGTGAACAGAGATAAGAGTGTGACTTTCACCCAGACTTTCCTGAAAACAAAAACTCTTAAGGAGAAGCAAGTGAAAGATGAGAAGGTAAAACTGGAATCTAAAAAGGAAGATCCTAAACCTGCAACTAAACCCATTCTAGGTACTTATCGTGGGAAAGTCGTGCAGTCTAAAATAAATTCCTTTAGGAAGAACTCTGAAAACAAAAATCTGCCAGAGCAAAATAAAACTGTGGGTAAAAGTCAAGTAAAGAGGCCCCAGTTGTCAGCATCTGTTCCTACAAAGACCATGGTAAGACCATCTACAAATAATGTTAAACCAAAGCGGCCTGTGATTCCACCAGTCTCATCACAAGCAAGACCATCCACTACTGTGACCAAGAGCACGGTAGAGCAAGTGATCATAAGAAGAACCACCCAAGTTCTTACCCAACACAGGCCAATGCAACAAAAGACACAGCCAGTTAAACCTCCATTGAAAAATGGAGTGGTGAAAAGTAACCCAGTGATTCAGAGCACAAAACCTTCTGGGCCTGTAAAAACCCTGCCGGACCCTCAGAAGAACAAGCCTGCACCTAAGCTGCCAACAGCCAGCAAATTCTCAAGAGCCAAGGAGTCAGCTGAAGAGCGGAAGTAAGTAACAAATACATATGGATGTATTGTGGGTAGTAAGGGTGAGCTATGTGTCTACTCTACATGCAAAAAAATCCCTGGTGTAACAACTTTATGTACTTGTGATGTGGATTCTTAAAGAGGACCTTTCATGTCCTCAGGCACATGCGGTTTTACATACCACTAGAAAGCTGACAGCGTGCTGAATTCAGCGCACTGCCGACTTTCCCGGTATGTGCCCCGGGGCTGGAGATATCGGCGGTGTAAGTTTCACGGTTTACTGTCAGAAGGGCGTTCCTGAGTCTAGCAGCACTGTCAGGAACGCCCTCCCTGACAGTTCTCGTTCATAGACTTGTACTGGGGGGGCGTTCCTCACAGCTGAGCATCAACGCTGGGCTGTAAGGAACGCCCTCTCTCTGTACTCGTCTATAGCCTATAGCGCTGTACTGTCAGAGGGGGCGTTCCTTACTGCCCAGCGATGACGCTGAGCTGTGAGGAACGCCCCCCCAGTACAAGTCTATGGACGAGCACAGTCAGGGAGGGCGTTCCTCACAGCGCAGCTAGACTCAGGAACGCCTTTCTGACAGTAAACCGTGAAACTAACACCGTCGAAATCTCCAGCCCCGGGGCACATACCGGGAAAACCAGCAGTGTGCTGAATTCAGCACGCTGTCGGCTTTCTAGCGGTATGTAAAACAGCATGTACCTGAGGACATGAAAGGTCCTCTTTAAGGCTGAGACCCCACGTGTGTGGTGTTTTGAACCAAAGCCAGGAGTGGATTGAGTAGAAGTATAAGAGCTTCATATATATTTCCTCTTCCTTTTGTAGCCATTCTTGGCTTTGGCGCAAAAACTGCAGCAAAATCTGCAATAAAGAAAGCTGCGTTTCTGCAATGTGGGGCCTCAGCCTAAATCTTATTCACACTATGCTATTGAGAATGTCACAAATTGTATTGAAAGCTGACATTTTATTTATTTTTTTTGTGTTGTATGTTAAAGGGTTGGTCCATGAACAGCATGCATCACCTTTCCACACGGTGGCTGACAATTGAGTTGAACAGAGGTCTCATTTGCCCCGTGTCTCTGGGGCAATAGCAGATGCATGACCACTGCACAGCTCGCTTCTATGGGACTACACAATCTGTCCCATAGAATTGAGTGGTGGTCATGCACGCACATCCACCACCCCGCTCCTTTGTTACCGATTCAGGGACCCTGGTTCCTCTAGAAGTCTGAGCCCCAGAATTCCTATACTTAGCCATTATTCTATGGCTACAATGTTGCTGGGGTTTTTTTTGTTTAACTTAAGAACCAGTGACCTGTTGTATGCTTTTTGGTAATATGTTATGTTCTTAATTGAAGATGATGCTTCCAAAGGTAGAGAGAGTTCCCCCATAGTAATTTTGTAGATTCCAACTTGTCAGGGGAAGGTAGAAAGTGAAGCAGCAGCTCATAGCCACCACTTTATTTCTGACTGGTAGAATCCATTGCAAATCATGATCCATTGCTCCAAACATCAGACATATTCTACAGTACTCAAGGTTCCTTCTTAGCCTAGGTTTGAGAATAAACTTTGTGTCTAGAAGCGCTATGCAGGGTGTCTGGTAGGGAATAATACAGTAAACATTCTAGACAATATTTAATGAACCTGGAACTATATCTATGAAAAGGCATGTCTCCATGCCATGTATGTAATTTTTATGGCAACGCTATGAAATCTTCATGCTAATGAAAAGGAGCTGCAGTACTTTCTCACATCCACTGCTCAATGTATTGAGGTGTGGCTGAGTCCTGAATGCTGCAGCCCCTTCAGTGAACAGGTCAATGAGGTTGACAGTCATCCGTCACCAATCTGATATTGATAGGTCATATTAAAGCCTCAGAACACCCTTTTAATATATAATGCAACAAGGGCCTTTAATAGGTCAAGGTGAGATACCTGGGTGAGACTTCTAGTAAACCTCGATCATTGTTGTTCATTGCTTAGGACACGTTTGGCAGAATGGAGACAATCTAAGGGAAAAGTGATAAAAAGGCCACCAATGGCTGTTGTCCTACCTTCCACTTACAATATGCAAAAGCAGGAGCCAGAGGTTAAAACTGAGCCAGAAGAACCAAAAGAAGAGACTCGCCAGCTGTACTGGGCAACCATGGCAGAAGAGGATGAGCAGGAGCTGTTCACTCTAAAACTTCACCAGATGTTTGGAGACTGCCAGAAGCTAATAGATGAGGTAATGGCATGGTCATGTCCACCGAATGGTGATGTCATGCGTATTGCATATATTCATATTTCCAGTAGAATGTATTGCTCTATTAACGTAATGTACATATACTATACGTTATATAAGAAAAATGTGTTCTTTAACCAATTCTGATACAGGCCCAAATTTTTTTTTATTTTTTTTTTTTTTCTGATCTCCGCTGTAACTACAGAGCAGATCTGGGTCCTCAAGCTCTTACATTTACCAGACTCCCGTAGATAACTGTGTGCTGTGTACACAGCAATCGTCCTTACTGTCCCTGCCTTCTCTAGCCCTGCCGCAGCATGGTCATGTGACCAAGAGATGTGATGTCAGCCGTATTTCCATGGCTTGAGCAAAGTGCATTACAGACCACCCCAAGCAGAACATGTTTGGGGAGCACTGACTTAATTTAAACAGCTATAACTACAGAACTGCGATCTGTCTTATTTTAAAGCCCGGACCCAAGATCATGTCGGTACCCAACATAGATTTAGAGATATTACTGGTTAAGGCCCCACGTAGAGTCTCGCAGGAAAAACGGCGGCAGTAACGCAGGTTTCCTCTGTGGACTTTCTGCTTTCATTATACCTATAGGGAAACTGCTGGCGTTTCTATAGGTGTAACTGACATGCTGCAATTTCCAAAACCACAACAGTTTTGGAAATTACAGTGTGTCCGCTGCGTGTATTTTACCGCAGTGTGGGGATGGGATTCGTTAGAATCCATCCACTACACAGTGACTGCAAAACGCCCCAGTCTAAAGCAGCGCTGCATGTTATCACACTTTTAGTTTAACCAGTGTGCAGGAGAACATGAGCAGCTGGCTGTGCAGGAAGAGGTGAACATTATTTTATTCTCCTGTCCCTATCTCTTCAGATGACCATGGGGGTTGGGGGGTACCAATTAACTTATGTTCATGATATCACCCCCTCATTGTCTATCAGAAGCATACTCCTCATTTAACCCCTTATATGCTGCGGTCAATGCTGACCACATCAACTACCGTATTTTTCAGACTATAAGACGCACCGGAGCATAAGACGTCACCTATGTTTTAGAGTAGGAAAATGGGGAATAAAATTTTGAAGAAAAAAAAAATGTGGTAAAATATTTAATATATGGGAGTTGTAGTTTTGCAACAGCTGCAAAGCCACATTGACAGGTGACCCTGCAGCTGTACGGGGACGTATAGGGCATCTTTTTTTGCAGGGCCAGGTGTACGTTTTAGTTATAACATTTTGGGGAATGTCTATTGCTTTGATCACTTTTTATTCAAATCAGAGGCAAAACAGCGAAAAAAACGGTGGTCCAGTTCACCCTATGGGAAAAATATTTTTATAAGTTTGTAGACCGGGCATTTTTGGACACAGGGATACCTAATGTGTATGTGTTTCACTGTTATTTTCTACTTTTATATGTATTCTAGGGAAAGGGGGTGATTTTAGATCTTTTTATTTTTTTTTCTAAATTTTTTTTTCTATTTTATTAGCCACCTGTAGGGGGCTGTCCTGCAACAAGAAAGGTACAGGGCAGCTTTACTACATTTAGGGGGCTCCCAGGTAGTAATGCCGGCGATCTGAGTCGACTCTGATCGTGGGCACTAGCTCGGGGTCTCCGCATTACAGCAGAGCAGCCGCCATCATCTTCACAGACCCAGCATCTGCCGTAACAGCACGGCAGTTGCTGGGAGGTTCACACAGCCAGGACATTCACACAGCCAGGACACCCTCTTCTGCAAGTGCAGGGCCCACAGCATCATCGCCGCACTCCTCCCACTTCAGGAAGCCAAAGGCAGTAGGAGTGGGGTGATGCTGCAACCCCCGCTCCTCCGCGCCCACCCCTCCCCCCAACACCCACATTCAGACCATAAGATGCTCCCCCATTTTCTTCCCAAATTTGGGGTGAAGGGGGGGGGGGAGTGCATCTTATAGTCTGAAAAATACGGTAAGTTTTTTACAGAAAAAAGTACAAATTATTATTATTATTTTTATTTTTTTTTTTAAATCTCCTCTCAAACAAAAAGTAATAAAAACTAACCAAAATGTCTTATGTCCCCACAAAATACAAGGTCTTGTAAACCTACATCCAAATAAAATGTAAACAATTATGAATGCGGGAATGCTAAGAGGGGTAAAAGGTTACTGGTCTAAGGCCAAAATGTGTTAGATTGCTAAATGGTTAAAATGCACCGGAATTATCTGGAAATAATACTTATTTCAGCCATAAATTCAAAATCTACAATAAGTGACACTTTCTGGATGGGTTTTTGCAATTTTAATGTGATTGTAAAGGTAGCAGCACACAACCATGTTTTACCCTTGAAACACGGTCCATGTGTTAGCCAGATTTACTGGCTTGGACTTCGTGCTGGGAGCGGGACTCCTAGCAGTATAGTTATCTATGATGTTAGGAGTGCCTGCCTCCCAGCGACATACTGTCCGGTACTGTAATTGATATGGGACAGTATGTCGCTGGGAGGCAGGGACTCCTAGCATCATAGATAACTATACTGCTAGGAGTCCCGCTCCCAGCACGAAGTCCAAGCCAGTAAATCTGGCTAACACACGGACCGTGTTTCATGGGTGAAACACGGTTGTGTGCTGCTAACTTAAAAGGCTTCTTCCTGCATGAGAAAACAGAAGTGATGTAACTGCAACTCTGTCACGGCTGACTGGTGGCAGCTAGGGGAACGCAGGCTCTGATATATTGACCAATATCTCCCTTGCTATCTAGGATTTTACTTAAAGTGAGGTAATTTATAGCAATGCAGCACAAACCTCTTCTATATGTTTTTTTTTTTTTTTTTTTTTTTGTACAAATATGACATGTCTGTTCTTAAATAGGGTTGTCTAAAGGAAGAAGTTCTGTCGATTCTTGAAAAGCAAATCCAAACTGTTCCAGAGGCGAAGAAACTTTCTGGATACTGGGAATGTCTTGCCCGTCTTGAGAAACGAGATGGACAGCTCTATAAAGTGATTGCGGTCTGTGAGGAGGCCGTGTCTGCTGGGGCCCAGGTAAGTAAGAAAAGTCTAAGGGCTTCTGCCTGCAAAAGTCATAGAGCAGACTTATTAAAGTGTAACTCTCATTTTATTTTTTGCTATTGGGGAGGGGGAGAGGGTAAACATGTAAAACTTTCTTTTAATATAAAACTGGAAGTTCTAGATCTCTGCTATCATTCATTATACTTACTCTGAGTGAGTGATGGACAGTCCATGGGCATTGGCTGCATTTATTCACTTGGAGTAAGCAAAATGACTGCAAGCAGAAATTTAGAAATTCATGAGGAATTAATAAGTGTATTGGAAAACTGTACAACTTTTTATTAGACAAACAATAAGATTTGTCTCTCAATATTGGTCTGAGACAGTGGACAACCCCTTTATTAAGCCTGGCCTGCGAAACACCAGTCTTAAAGACCTCAAATGGTGCAGGGAAAGACTGATTTTTGAAGGGGCTCTGCTCTCCGCTATAGAAGCCACAGTCCATGTCTGGTGTTATGAGATATAACAGTTTTTCTTTCCAGACATTTTGCAGATGAGCTTTGCTCAGGCAGGATTGTGACAAGCTGGTACATAGGCAGATATTTTGATTGACGTTTAGCATCTCTTGAATATTATGTTTTTGTAACATTTATTGGAATATTTAGTATCCTTGTCTTGTAATGACTATTAAAAATGTTCCCATCTTTAGCCTCTTGAAGAGCTTAGAGCCATTCTCGCTGATGCCTTGGAGCAGCTGAAGCCTGACCCAGGTATGTTGTCTTCATCTTCTCAGATTATAACACTTCTGTCCTGATTCCCACACAGTTGGGGGATTATTAAATTGGTGTCACACAGTTGTTTGTGCCAAAAAAAAAACACCACTTTTTCCATTTCCATCTAACCTGCATACTACACTTGAGAAAAGAGGGCAGTGATCAAGGTGTGCTGGGGCAGGGGCGCATTGGCCCATTATTTACTCTAATTCATGCCAGGAAACTGTAGTGGGTTATACCTGAAATTGGCAGCAATCCCTGACTGGCATAGACGTCACTTCTGTTGTATAGGTTCCCCCAAGGATGCGCCAGAATTATAGTCAGTGTTGAAACCTGCTCACACAGCACCAGTCTTAATAAATTCCCTTTTATGCTTTAACCGTATCAATCTTATTGGTTAGGTTTATTTACCCACTTGCCCCCATACACCTGGGTTCATGGGTGCTTTCCATACGAAGACATTAGTTTTTTTGCAGCGTATTCAAGGATTGTCACTGCTGTACTGCCTTATTCCCTATAACCTAAAATCTACTGTAACTTAGCTACACCTCAACATGTATTGTATTGCTCTAAAGGGGTTAGCTCACAAAAACTTATCCTATCCACAACATATGGGGGGGGGGAAGGGTGACTGACCTGAATGGAGTGGTGACTGCTGTCATGTCATTGTCTGAGTCAGCTGGAAATGGTCAAGCAGTGTATGGTGGGACCCCCTGCAATAAGATATGTATCCCTTATCCTATGGAGTTGTAAGTGTTCATAGGCCAACCCCTTTAAGAAATGTAAAGCTGTCTAGACTGTCTTGTCAAATAAATGTATGTATTTACATTTTTTTTTTTTTTTTTTTTTTTTTCCTATAGTCACAGAAGAAAGTATAAAACAAGAAAATGAGGAAGATCTGAAAAGTGAGGAGCTCAAGACTGAAGTGAAGGAAGAGTCCGTCGTAAAGACTGCAAAGGGGAGAAGGAGGAGAGGTAGAGTTGGGGCTATGAAAAGTGAGCCAGAGAGCCAGTCTACACCTGACAAGCCACCCAGATCAGATGGTACACCAGAAAATGGAGGTGCTACATCATCCGTCATAAGATTCAATGTTCGTTCAACGCCGCATTTGGAAAAGTAAGAGCTGTACTGTTTATAAAAGTATTGGTTTTTATGTGAGTGACCCCCTACATACTAGTACATGTTGTATAATATCTGAATGGTCACCATGTAACACCATAACCGCAGGGGAATGGTCTAGATCAGGGTTCAGCAACATTCGGCACTCCAGCTGCTGTGAGACTACAACTCCCAACATGCTCCATTCACTTCCATAGGAGTTCCAAGAACAGCAGAGCAAGTATGCATGCTGGGAATTGAAATTTTACAACAGCTGGAGTGCTGAAGGTTGCCTACCCCTGGTCTAGATGGCCACTGCTTCCCATGAGAAAACTAGCTATTTACCACCTGCAATCTGCAGAGACAATGATGACATTAAATTGCAGCTTTGGGTATTTCTGAAACTAAGATAGGAGAGAGCTGTGGTTCAAGGTGTGGGTCCTAGATGGGAACACCTTTAGTTGTTTGCCCACCAACACACTCCTATCCTGTGGATAAGTTGTGTATTGGTGGAGATCTGATCACTGCGATCAATCACAAGAATGAAGATCCCTTGTACCCTCCATTTCTGTTGGACAGCACTCGGCTATCTCCAACAGGGCCATAGAGATGAATGCAGCAGCAGCAGCACACTTGGATGGGTGGACAAGGGACTATTAGAAAGCCCCCACACACATCGGATTGTGGTGTGATCAGTCTAGCATATAGTGGAATCTGAAATGCCAAGCTCCTAATATGTGACTGCTTATCCTGTTTTAATTCAGAATGAAGAAACTACAGCTGAATGAAGGAGAATCCAGCGTTAAGAGTTACAAATTTCTCACGCCCGTCAGACGCTCAAGTCGCCTGGAACGCAAATCTCACAGATTACCGGAAATGTTGAAGGACCATGATCCCTGTGTGTCTGGTATTGATCAGTTGGGCGAGCTGGAAGATTCTGAGACCTGCGCCAGTGCGTACATCTTCCGAAAAAACAGTGCCCTTAATGAAGTTTCTGCAAAAAGTGCAACCAAGAAAGGAGCAACCTCCTCAGACTGACTGGCTAGCACTTTATTAACCTTTGTCTATAGCCACGATTATCCTCTGCACAACACACTAATCCCTGTCTTTGTTTTATATGTGCTGGTGTCTGTACTACATCACTATCTGATGATTTTTATGTCTATATTTTTCTCCTAAGAACAGTGATGGAAACTGACCAGTGGGTCTTTCGGCCCATTAGTGGCTGCCTTCTCTGTGTGCCGGCGACTTGTCAGATACTCCAAAGATATAAAATTCCTCATAGAATGATTGTGAGAATATTGGACACTACAAAGGAGGCAGCCATCTTCAACAATTTCTTTACTTTTGAGCTCCAGGGTTTAGGAACATACTGGACATTAGATGACGTGTTACAAGTACTTGTAACTGGTAGTATTAGGATGGGTTTTCACACAGCTGCCATGGGTCAGCAGAAAGTATGAATGAACCGCATTAAAAAATCTATGGCCTGCTGCATTTTATAACCAGCCTTGGCATGTTTTCGCATGTGCTGAATGGCATCAGCTTTGTATGCTACCGGACCATTCATGTTTGATCCCGAACTGCCACTGTGGAAACCTTCTGCTATTCAGCCCATGTGAAAGCGCTTTTCTGCATAATACAGATCCTGGGGCTATGGTGAACGATACAGGCTATGCTAGTAATAGATTCACATATGCGTCTGGGTCCATCTGGTGCAGAAACCTCAGAACTCCTACAAGCACGACTTTTTGCCCAGAGATGTCAAGTAGAAAACTATGAAGACCCGACAGCCCCCCAAAATAGTCAGTAGGGTTCCATGGGATTCATTCAGTCATTCAATGGGCCGTCATTGTTCTGGTCCTACAACGGACCAGAAGAATGGATGAAATGACGCAGATATGAACGCAAGTTTTACGCTGTCACTGCTCTAGAAAAAACAGTGGATTTTTACATGTGCGGACATGCACCATATTTGTTTAACTATTTAACTTATTAAATATGAAATAAAAAAAATTTACTGGAATTCATGTAAACCTTTACTTCTCACCTGGGGTTTGTCCACATTTTAATACTTTGAGATTTTAAAGGGTTTGTCTTGGCATATCAACTCAGGCCTGCAGATGGCTTAGGGTCAACTGAATCAATCTAATGTCACTTTCCTCTTGTGAATCCAATAAAATTATATATTAATGGGATCCAGTAATACATTACAATGTTTGTAAGCAGATCCAGTGAGAAAGTAACATATGCTGGTAAGGTTTAACGATCTTGGGCTGCTTTCAGATGATTATAACATGGGATGTATTTTAGCAATTATTACAGTAGGAGCACCCAGACCTCACGTGGTTCTCTGGATCTAATTTTTAAATCTCCATAGGATCCCTAAGCTCTGTTCACATCATGGGCTACATCAGCAGGATGGCCTGTCAGCAATTTGTTTGATCCAGTATGGATCATTTATAAATAAGTGGTGACTGCGATCCTGCTGTTGGTGTGAAGGGTTTACACTGTAGTTTCCAGGACTAGGACTAGCATGCAGACTTTAGTGTTTTTAAATCTCTATCTGTATACAGAAGATGACCCCCTGATATTGCTTACGCTAGGTTCACACTAGTGTTCGGGTCCACTTGGGGACCTGAAAAAAATGGAAACCCTTGGCCCTGTAGACTAATGGGGTACACCGGGTTTCCACCTGAAATCGGCAGAGAGAAAAGTCCTGCTTGTAGGACTTTTCTCTATGTAATTTAAGTGAAATGGGGGACCGGGTCACCGAACGCTAGTGTGAGCACAGCCTTATTGTAACTCCTATTGATAAGCCTTATATTGCAAATTGTACTCAAAATTTTCTTATTGTAATGTGTATCACAAATTAATATAAAATGATTTTGTATACATCTTTGTATGGTGGGGTTTTTTTTTTTTGTTTTTTTTTATAAATTCTAGTCCCAAACCTTTTGACAGCTTTATAGCGGGATGGTTATATTTTCAGGCTAAAGCCCCGTGTAACAGCCTGCAACTAAAAAGCGATGCAGGAAAAACTGGTGGAAACGCATTACACTTTTTCCCGCAACGCTTTTCACAGTCCACAGAGGAAAACTTTCTGCTTTAATTATACCTATATGGAAACCGCCAGTGTTTCCGTACATATAATTGACATGCTGTGATTTCCCAAAATGCAACGGTTTTTGAAATCCCTGCATGTCAGCTGTGGATATCTTTCTGCAATGTGTGGATGGGAATAGGCAGAATCCCATCCATTTTGCAGGTACTGTAAAATGCATTGTTGCATTTTATGCAGCAGCATAAGCAAAATTGCAGCATTTACACTACATGGGGCCTTGCTCTCAAAGTGGATTTCTGTGACTTTTACATTGATAAGGTTATAACCTATCTTTTAGTATAGGACATCAATTAAAGATCTGTGGGGTTCAACACCTGGGACACACATGGATTAACTGAATGGAACTGCATTGGCACTTCCTCAGTGTGCCACCTACTTTGCCAGCCATGTAATGTAATTATATACAGTACAAAGAAGGACCGATAACCAAATCAAATTTGGGTTTTGGCTCAAGAGGAGAAACTGCGTTTATCCAGAAAAGTATTATTAAAAGTAGCTTTATTTGTATCCACACACTACGCGTTTTGGGCAAACAGACCCCTTTATCAAGTGTATTAAGGAATGGCAAGCTGATAAATGAACACCAAAGTTAAAGGTAAGTACAATTAGTCACACTGAAAAGGGGTGGATCACAATGATCACATGGTATTTCATATGTCAAAAATATAAACATTATATAAACGAACATACTTATAATACAACTGTATGCTAACATAAATGGACAATCAAGGGTTTCACAATTAAAAAAAAGTTTATCAGAAATAATGCCATACATAATAAAATCATATTACCTGAGTAGTAAGATAGTGATCTGTAACAGTTTAGGCATGGGGGAAAATGCACTGTGTCTGATGTAATTAATCGGTCACATTGCCTGATTGTAGTTCAGCCCCAGTCAAGTGAAGGGTGTGAGCTGAGACACCAAGCACAGCTGGTGTATAAATGTATGGTACATTGCTTGGTAAGTACTAGAGGCCACAGCGTGCAAATTAACACTGCAGCCTTTTCAAACATCTGATCGGCCAGGGGGATGGGTGTCGGACCCCTGCTGGTCTTTAACCCTTTCCTTACATTTGTGGTACTATTATGTGGGATGTCAGGTCTTAACATGGCGGCAGCACAGCTTGGTGTTCTACAGCAGAGACTGGGCAACAGTGTCCACACTGATCTAAGGCATTAACCATAAAGGTGCCTCAGTCAAATGTGACTGAGGTGCCATTTTACATCCACATACCCTGTGACGAGATCCGGGGCGTCGATCTGTTGCCTTAGACATTTTGAAACCTATTGAAGGCTCCCAGGCCTGTCTTTGAAATATATCTATTGCAGGCCCCGACCTCAAAGTGTTTCTACAAGCGAGTGACTCAGGGGGTGGACTTCGTTTTTCCATGTAGTTAAAGGGGTTGTCTGGGATAAATGGAAATCCCTACACTAATCTAAACACCCTCCTACTTTCTAAATAACATAATTAATCAAAAATGTATAGTTACCCATATCCCTGGGGCAGTCATGTGACCTATGAAATATTTCTGTCCTCGTTGGGACCTTTCCCAAGCCATGTGTGATCTATCATGTGATATATACATAGTCCACAATGTTAATTAAACAAACTATATCCAGTAAACATATAATAACTGAATATACAACGATGTATATAGTGAACCAATATTTACACCTGCTTTACATAAGTCCCAACAATGTTCATACAATATTCAGAAGTGTTACAGAAAATAGTTATACTAATGGAAGCAATGTGTGAAATAAAAATAGCTGCAAATTTCTAGTAAACTCAGTGGAAGTTTATCAACACCAATGCCCTGGAGTAGATGTGATAATGTGGTACATCTTTGACACAGGGCCCTTTCTTGCGCCAAAGATGTTCCACATTCTGCACCTCGCTCGCCACTTTCCCTGAATGCGGGCAGAGTGTGGTGGGGACACATCTCAGATGACATATTTATTGTAACTCACACTATTTTTCTGCCTTGAGTTATGCAGGAATTCTACGCCCTGTTCCTGACTGGTGTAGACATCCATTCCGGTCCACAGGCATGCAACTGATTTAGGCTCTGTTCAGATCACATTTTTTACCTCTGTTTAGCACATCCGTAAAACAGATGCAAAAAACGAACGCAAATAGATGGCCATTCATTTAAATAGGGGACATTCACACTACCGACAGATGTTAATGGACACATTAACATCAGTTAGTAACCATTTTTATACCATCCGTTTTTTGCTTATTTTTTGGTTCTGCTTTCTGAGCATGTGCAGAAAAAAAAACACGGTATAATGGACAACCGTTACACTTAATGTCCGTCATAAGTCTGTTATTTTGAATGGACACAAAAGTCCTGCCCCCTGCGTTATTATGTCCGCTAAAATAATGGACATGTGACAGATTTGGTGAAAAAGGACATTAACGGACAACAGATCACATCCCTTTGAAATGGGATTTTTTATGGCTTTATAACGTTAGTGTCCATTTTCTAACGGATGCTAGTGACGGACATCAATGTTAAAAAAAAAAAAAAAAAGATCCGTTTTTATCTTTTTTTGGGCCAATACGAAAATATGGTATACTATATTTCTTCAAAAAACTGATCCTTTTTTTTTTTTTTTTAACATTGATGTATACGGCCATCTGTTTGCATCCGTTTGTTGCTTCCGTTAAACAGATGTAAAAAACGTGATCTGAATGGAGTCTATCTCTACGTAGGTTCACACCTGCGCCTGGTATCTGTCCGTTTACAAACCGTTTTAAAAGAAAAATGCTTTGATACAAAAAGGATTCCAAACAGTTACACAGCAGATACCCAAATCCATCTTTTTAGACAGTTTAGACAATGAGTATCCGTTCAAGAAAACTGTCCGTTTGTGTCCATGTTTGACCAATCCGTTTTTTTTTCCCCTTCTTCATTCTGAGCATGCGCAAAACGGACACAAATTGAATAATATACATTTGTAATGTGCTTTCCATAGACCACAATGTTAAAAAAAAAACGGATTGGTGCTGTCCATCTGGTATCCTTATTTTTTGAACGGAGAAAAAGTCCTGCAAGTCCGATTTTTTTCTCCA
Organism: Leptodactylus fallax; assembly: GCA_947044405.1. Taxonomy (NCBI): domain Eukaryota; kingdom Metazoa; phylum Chordata; class Amphibia; order Anura; family Leptodactylidae; genus Leptodactylus; species Leptodactylus fallax. Next base: position 75,665 of record CAMRHE010000410.1, read on the forward strand.
CTCAAAAGAGCGGATACCAAACGGAAATGCTCCAAACGCTCACCTGCGGATGGTTTTTACAACTCAATGAAATCAGCTTTAGGCTGAGGCCCCACGTTGCAGAAACGCAGCTTTTTTGTTGCAGATTTTGCTACTTTTTTTGAGCCAAAGCCAAGAATGGCCACAAAAGGAATGGAAAATGTATAGCAAGCACTTATACTTCTACCTTCTGCTAAAACCACTTCTGGCTTTAGCTCAAGAAACCGCAGCAAAATCTGCAACAAAAAAAGCTGCATTTCCGCAACATGGGCCCTCAGCCTTAGAGTATTTTGAGACGGTTTCAAAAACTGATTTGGTGCGGAGAGCCAAATGCAGATGTGAACCCAGCCTTACACTACCGCTGGAGACCATCAGTAGTCTCTGTTGCTATTGTCCGTTACAAGATTTTAGAACGGACACTAGCAGAAACTTCACAAATCCGTTAAAATTTCCTTTAATTTCAATGGGATTTTATCTGGTGTCCATTAGTGACTGTTAGTGTCCTTTATACACCCAATCCGTCACATGTCCGTTTTTCGCGGACAAAAAATCCTACGTGCAGGACTTTTGTGTCCGTTAAAAAATTTTTTCATGACGGACGTGAAGCGTCCGTTATTTTGTAACAAAGTCTATGAGTAAGGGACGGGCATCTGTTATACTGTCCGTTATTACTGTCTATATAAAAACGGACACTAACTGACACTAACTGATGCAAAGTGTACATTAAATGGATCAGTTAAAAAAATGGACACATTAACATCAGTTAGTATCCATTAATGTCTGTTATGATAGGTGTCCGTTTTTGTTTTTTTTAACAGACAATATCATGACGGACATCCAACGGTAGTGTGAACCCACCCTAAGATGTTGGAGTCTCTTGATAATTCAGGTGTGGCCTTCGCCATTCGGGGCTTTTATTAAGACTGGCGTATGAAATGCCAATCTTAAATCTGCCTCTGTTTTTTAATTGTTCAACATTTTAATGATCGATCTTTGCAGTGAGTAAATAAAAACGTTCTTGGAGGCTGAGAATCCATGCAGATTTTATACTCTATTTGCATTTTTGCAGTGATTTTCATGAAAAGTTCGAAAAAATTGCAGCAAAGAGAAAATGTGATATGACCCTTAGTATCAAATCTGCACAATCCTCTTTGAGCTAGACAACTTGGACTCTAGACTGATAGCTGCTGCTGATTTGTTTAGCTCACGTGATCCGTTCTACCAGATTTGTTGAGCATAACAAAGCCTTGGAGCCTGTATATACATATGAACTATAGCTGCAGCTTGTCATTCAGTATTTCTGGTAGGAATCATGAATGATGACTCCTCTCCTGCATCAGTAAGCACACATGAAGCAGAGTGGGAGGAGTAGTAGTGACAGGAAGGAGGATGAGAGTCTGCAGATCACACCCAGGAAACACACACAGCTCCCTCTGTTACTATCAGCCAGTCAGTACAATGACAACTGTAGCTCAGCCCTTTGTATACAGGGATCTCTAGCAACACTGCACAGTGCTCAGCATGACCCGGAGGTAGCCGCTGCAGCCTCTGGACACTTCTGGTAAGATGCTTGTAGACAGTACACCCAGGTCATTGTATTCCTGGTTACACTACGATCTCCACTCTCCGTTGCGTCCAATTGTAGCTTATTGAACAGTGGTGACATGAGAGTTATAATGCGATATAAAACAACTACAGTATATATGGAAGAAATTGCTTGCTAGTTGGCAGATGTCGCAGAGCTGAGTTGTCAATTTGCCTTAACTTAGCCTACCACCAGAAGAAAAAGTGATATGACATGTACAGAGCCGTTCATAAGTGGTTAACATTACGAAGATTTCCCATGTTTACATATAACGTAATCCAGTGAAATGTCCCACTGTTGACGTACAGTAGCATACGTCACCTATAGGGTCCTATTGTAAAAAGTACACACCGTCACGTGTTTGTTTATCATTATCACTAGGGTCACACTAGCGTCTGGCTCTCCATCATTCTGGTCTGCCTGGGGACCCGAAAGAGCCGTCAGCTAAAAAAGCGGTTTTATACTGAAACTGGTGGGACTGGCAGGACTTTTCTCTCTGCCGATTTTAGACGGAATCTGCTGCAGAGTCTCCTACGGAGACCCCAACACAGATGTGAACCCAGCCTTAGTCGTCATATTTCACCTCTGAATACTCTGCACCATACATGTACAGCGCCAACATGGCACTGGCTCAGGATCTCTTGTTATAAGTGGCAGCTCTCAACTATAACTCAACCCCTTGGATGCCGTGGTCAATAGCAACCAAGGGGTTGTTTACTAGTGTGGCCCCCTACTCATCAGCTCCCACAACAGGGGAGCCAATATGCTGCTATGGCAACACAGCACTGATCAAGGCTCCTGGATCTTTACTTGTCCATTAGGTCCTGACAGAAATAGGACCTGGCTGGGTGACTGACAGTCAGAATACACTGCTGTGCATTAGTAGGGCAGTGTATTCTATCAGGGATCAAAAGATCCCATTATCTAGTTCCCTAATGGGACAAAAAAAGAATAGTGTGTTTTAAAAAAAATGTTAAATAAATACAAAATCCAGTTATAAACAAATAATAAAAAAAAAAAAATACATGTTGAATAAATAAAAATACATGTTAAAAAAAGTATGGGTTTCAGAACATGAAGACACAAAGAAATCATCCTTTTTCAGAAAAGTGTTCATGTTGTGCAAAATGAGCAAAACATCAAAAAGTTTTGTATTTGCCGTAATCGTACTGACCCATAGAATAAGAATAATATGGTATTTATGCTCCATGGTTAATGGTGCAAAAAAAATTCTAATACAAAATTTTATAATATTGGAAAAAACATGTTTTTTTTTTCTTCAATCTCTCTCAAGCAGGGTTAATAAAATTTAGTTAACAAATTATAGACATCCCAAAAAGGTGTTCGTGAAAAATATTGGCCTAAAAATAAAACAGCTATGGCTGTCTGAATTTTGCCAAAAACTGAAGAAAAAAAAACGCTGAACCTTAAAGTGGTTGTCCTGGATATACAATTTTCAGCAAGGAGGCCTAGGGAAGGTGAGAAAAAAAAAACATACTCACTTGTCCTCGGGGCTCATGTGTCTCCCACCGCGGTCTTGTCCTGCTGTTCCCGGTGCTTTTTCCGGCAGACATCTTGGCCTCATGTGACCTCTGAGGCCAATCAGCGGCCTATGGAATGGAACCAGGATATCCCTCACATATGTCACCTGTGATGTCCCATGTCCTTTTCTTAGGCCACTGATTGGCCTCAGCAGTCACGTGCAGCGAGGACTTCTGCCGGAAGAAGCTTCGGGAACAGCAGGACTGGACCGCGGTGGGAGACACTGGAGCACCAAGGACAGGTGAGTATGAATTTTTTTTTTCACCTTCCCCAACCTCCTTGAGAAAAATTGTATATCCTGGACAACCCCTTAACCCCTTTAAGGTCAACACTGGTTGTGTCCTTATTCACATAGCCATACAGTGACCCAAGACTAGCTATACAAGCGTTTATGAATACGCCTCCTTTGGGCTTTATATTGTAGAAGTCTCAGAATCTAATAAATGATCATTTGGACTGGATTATGGACCAAGGGCGTTTGGGTTGTATCCTCCTCAATAAATGTTTTAATAAAGTACAGATCCCCTTGATCATTTATGGTCCTAATGATTTCCAACATTGCAGTTTCCTCGGGAATTGTCAACTAGATTTTTTGCAGGTCTGAACATCAAATCTGTCTAGTTATACCACTGCAAGCTATATGGCAGCATTACTACATAAACTGGAAGATTTGCAGTAAATTCCCATAATTCAATAACAACCACCATTTTCTTCTCAGTTATAATGGAGAACTACAAGGTGCTGAGAGTTATTGGAGAGGGGTCATTTGGTAGAGCCCTTCTAGTGGGCCTCCAAAATACTACCGAGAAGTATGTCATGAAAGAAATAAGACTTCCAAAGGTAAGACATTTTATAATGCCATCATAGCATAACTTGCCTTCGTTATATTTTTTCCAAAAATGTAGTTGGCAGAAAAAAAAATAATGTTTCAATGCTGTGAACTGCACCACAGTGCAAAGTCTGAATGTAGTCTAAGGCCTCATTGACACAACTATTTTACACAAATATGTGATGTCCGTTTTAATCAGATTGCACGTGCACCCTTTGATTTTAATGGGTACATGCAGACGTTCAATCCTTTTCGTTTCCTTGGTCCGTAAAAAAAAAGAACCTGTATTATCCACAGGATATCCCATAAATGTCCAATAGATGCAAGTCCCACATCTAGCACCTGCACCTGTGTTGAGAACAGGGGTCACTTAACCCCCATCTCAGGGCTATAATTAGAGGAGAGGTGTCCATATATGCATCAACCCCACTCTCAAGAAATTGCTGGTCCTAGAAATGTCATAAATGTCCCAGATGTAAATACCCCTTTAAAGTGAGTCTATCACCAAAAAAATCACTTCTATACCACTTATATGCTTTGCAACTTTTAATGTGTATGCAAATGCACTGTTGAGTGCTCTCGGGGCGGGGCCACACCTACTAGAGCACCCTTTTTCACCTGTGGGTATTGGAACTTGTCAATCTTTATGCGAGATGTTGCACTTGGTGGTGATCACAAGTTAATTCTGCAAAAAACTTTTTACGATGCCACTGACACCCCCTATAACAGCACCTGGGGCGGCCAGAACTCGGTCCATTATACTCAACAGGCCTGTGGCCAGAGCAGAGGGGAGTCGAAGAGATGCAGGGGAGAAGCACAATGAGAATTCCAGCCTCCACAGCTGCCCTAAGCACAGGTAACTTTGTGGCTTCAAGGGAGTGGAAGCACACTAGTCATAAAGCTAACCAATTGTCACCAACCCCTTTAAGAACTCATGCTAGCTCAGCCAATCCAAGTGAGCATGTGTATGGGGAGGTCGGAAGGAATAGCTGCTGTGTTTGTGTCCGGCTTTATACTAATATAACAATGTTGCTTCAATGTTTTCTTTTTAAGTCTTCTGCTGCCATTAAAGAGTCCAGACAAGAAGCTGTTCTGCTGGCAAAGATGAAACATCCAAATATAGTGAAATTCAGGGAGGCATTTGAAGGTATGTCATATGAGAATGTGAAGAATGTAAGGGGCTGTTCACACGGTGTAAAATGAAGAGAAATTCAGTGGCAGAAATACAGTGGCATTCTGTCGTGGCTTTCCACCACTGATTAGACCCAGATGAATGAGCCTTGTTAGCAGGGAGTCTCGATCCGCGGACTCTGCGGCAAGTTCGAGCAGGATGCTGATTTTTTTTCAGCGTCCTACAGCAATCTCTGCCTCCAATTAAAAAAAAATGGAGGCAGAATCTGTGCAAAATCTGCTGCTGATTCGTGAGTGGAATCCGCTTCCAAATCAGCATCACTTTCCTACGTATGAACAGCCCCTAAAGCTGGTGTTCGCCCTCTACCTCTAGATATTGGTGTGTCTGCCATTTATTTTCTTCTTTGCCTGTATCTAGGTTGGCTTTTATCAATGCTCCATTAGCAGTGTGGGATTGGGGTGCCTAGGGCCCACCAGTAAAATTCATGCTGGGGCCCACTGTACAGCTACATGCAATGTTACCTGACACTCATTCAGTAATTCCTGAAATGTCACCAACATAAACATAGGGCCGTCTGGCCCTTTCCTCTAATTGTTTCTGTCTTGGGGTCATGTCAGTAGCCTGTTGGTGTCCTGTCTTGCTTCGAACTCGGGCCCTCTTATTATTATTGGTGACTGGGGCCCCCACAGTATAATTGAGAGGATGGGGCCCAGGGAGGAAGGATACTGGTTGGACTGACTCTGCACCTCGGGCACTCACTGTGTCTACAGTATATAAAAGTAGACAATGTAGTTTTTTCAGTAATCCACCCATTATATTATACTGACACGCAGCCTGGTTGAGAGGCATTACTGAGGGTACTGTGAGCTGGGGCCCACCTGGCTCAGTGGCCCACTAGGAGATTCACCTGTTCACCCATGGGTCAGTCCAAGCCAGTCCATTAGGGTATAACTGCGATCAGCGACTACAGCTTCTAAAGTAGTAATCTGTGATCCACCTCTTCAAAGCCCTAGTCTTTCTCACCCTCCTCCATACTTTACACTGCAGCTCTGCCCTTAAAGATTATGTAAGCATGATTCCACCAGGAAATCTACGAAAGAAGTTAGACATTACTAGGATAATGAAATGGGGTTTTCTAGGGCTTTAATCCTTATGATAGGTCATCAATAAAATATTGGTGGGGGTGTGACACCTGGCACCCCCCTCCCTCCCTGATCCGGATGGACACTGCGGCCTCTTTACTGCTTACCCGTCACAGTGCAGTACATAGTACAATGGCTGTGTTTAGTATGGCAGCTCAAGCCATGTGACAGATGAAAATCTTAGGCCTGCCTCAAACAGGTCATTGGTAATGGTGTTGGGTGTCACATATTAATGACCTCAATGACTTTGAGCCTAGCCGAGCCCCAGAAACCCCTTTTACAAAAAGATAGTTTCATCATTATAAGGAAATCTATCCTTATATAAAGTACCAAAGGTTTTCCTACAACTCTATACTGATGGAGTAAATGGCTTTTGTTTTACTGGTCCTGATAAATATCCTGGTCAATACATGGCATTGGTTTGAGCCTACATCATCTTCTATTACATTTGTGTTTTCTGCCTATGGTTGTGTAATAACAGCGGATGACCACCTGTACATAGTGATGGAATACTGTGACCGGGGCGATCTGCTAGACACCATTAAACATCAGAGAGGAAAACTCTTTCCTGAACACACAGTGAGTATCTCTTATTTTCTCTGTATTTAAGCGTGTAGACAGACAGTATTGGGGATGGTATGTGTATAGGACAACTTCTATTATAACATGGTATATTATACCATACACACAGTGACTCCCTTCTGTGCATGGTAGTAAACCTATAAATATTGCAGTGACCAAGTAATGGTCAGTTTCCAGTTCTGCTTGGAGAAAAGTGGTTACCGTATTCTTCGGACTGTATAACTCACCAGATTTCGACATAAAAAAATTAGGAAAAAAAAATAATACTAATGCAAACTTTTTTTGTGGTCAAAGCAGATGGGTCAATGTAACTAACTTTTGGGGGTCTAGTCTATTGCTCCTTTTCCTGCTATTCTAGCGGAGGGGTTAACCGTTAAAAGTTGACTTCTGTTGATATTAGTTGACTCCAGCTCTATGATATTATAATCACCCAAAGCCCTGTAGTACACACATTGTACAGACAGAGTCCTGCTGTTCACAGATATTCATAGTCACATACACAGCTTTGCTACACCGTGTACACGTCCCTGCTATACAGCAGACACAGCCCACGTATTTAACATTTTACGGCATCTTGTACATGTCTTAAAGTAGAAGACGTACAAGATGCCGTAAAATGTTAAATACATGGGTATGGCCTGCAGTCACCGTATAGCCCCTAGAATGTATTGCAAAGAAATATTTTTCATTTCTGTATGTATCTTTACCAGATCCTCCACTGGTTTGTTCAGATGTGTCTGGCCGTACAGCATATTCATGAGAAGCGAGTGCTGCACAGAGACATTAAGTCAAAGGTGGGTATAACCTCCAGTGTCCTGTAAAGTAACAATACAAGCCTTAACCCATCCACAGCAAAAGGTTCCTAGATACATTCTAGTCACACTAGTCACTAGTCCCAGCCACATGCGGACCCAGCAACTTCTCTTAAAGGGTTTTACAGGACTATTAAAAACATGGCTGCTTCTTTCCAGAAACAGCACCACACCTGTCCTAGGATTGTGCCTAGTGTTGCAGTTTAGGCCCATTAACCTGAATAGGGTTGTAATACCACATAGAACCTGTACACAGGTTTGGCACTGTTTTATTAAATCATAGAACATGCCTTTAAGGCTCCATCACATTTGCGTCGGAGTCTCCATTTGAAGACTCCATTGAATTGTCTGTCAAAAAACACCAAAAGAAAAAGCGCCACAAGTCCAACGTTTTCATCTGGCAGTTTCAGCGTACTAGAACGGACACCTGATGGATCCCATTATACTCGATGGGATGTGTCTGGCTCCATATATGTCCACTGTTTTAGCAGTCCACCTGTCTGCTGTTTTGGTTACTCGACAGAATAGAACAACAGACATTACAATGCAGGTGTGATCAGAGCCTAAGGGTCACCTTTTGCTGGGCTATGTCTCTTCTATTTGGTTATATCACATATAGCCAATAATGACCTGTACATGCAATGTTATCAGCCATTCACTGACATATAGGTTTATATGTATATCAGGGGGTGCAGAAACATTTTATGATACTGTTTAGACATTATATAGTAATAAAGCTATATACATCTGATTAGACATTATATAGTAATAAAGCTATATACATCTGATTAGACATAAGGGCAGCACGGTGGCTCAGTGGTTAGCACTGCAGCCTTGCAGCGCTGGAGTCCTGGGTTCGAATCCTGCCAAGGACAACATCTGCAAGGAGTTTGTATGTTCTCCCCGTGCTTGGGTTTCCTTTGGGTACTCCAGTTTCCTTCCACACTCCAAAGACATACTGATAGGGATATAGATTGTGAGCCCTATGTGGGACTGTGACTGTCAATGTCTGTAAAGTGCTGCGGAATATGATGGCGCTATATAAGTAAGCATAATAATAAATAAAAAAGCTATATACATCTGTTTATACATTATATAGTAATAAAGCTATATACATCTGATTAGACATTATATAGTAATAAAGCTATATACATCTGTTTATACATTATATGGTAGTAAAGCTATGTACACCTGTTTAGATATTATATGGTAATAAAGCTATATACATATGTTTATACATTATATAGTAATAAAGCTATATACATCTGTTTAGAAATTATATGGTAGTAAAGCTATATACATCTGTTTAGATATTATATGGTAATAAAGCTATATACATCTGTTTAGATATTATATGGTAATAAAGCTATATATACATTTCTTTAATGCAGAATATTTTCCTTACTCATACAAGAACTATAAAGTTGGGGGACTTTGGATCAGCGCGTGTTCTCTCCAGGTAATTCCTACGCGGCGTTCTTACGGTTCTAAATATAATCTGTCGCATTAATCAGGTGCCATCTCTTAATACTGGCCACCCCTTCAGCCACCACTAGAGGGAGCTTTGGAGAGGTTTACTGCAGACTGTTATACAGTAAAACGGTGAGGCATATTTACTAAGAGCCTATTCACACAGCAGACTTACTAGGCCGTGTGCTGTTCCTCATCCGTGAAAAAATACAGCAAGTTGTATTTTTTTGAAAGACTGAATTCACCCATCAAGGTGAATGGGTCCATCAGAAAAAGCATCCCGCACAATAAACGGATCTGATAAACATAGGTCCAAGACTCAGCTTGGTCATGTGAATAGAGTCTAATATAATTAGACACTGTTTGCTTAGAGTACTGTGCCATATGTATCACAGTGCCTGATGCTGGATGATAAATCTGGCACAGCTGAATTTTACTCCAACTATTTGTTGGCCTAGTTTATTCCAAAAAATGTGCCAAAATTTTGGGACAAAGTGTTCCATCTTAAACCATGCTCCTTTACACTAAGCCACACCTCCTTGTCAAAGGAGGCACAAAAAAGTATCTAAAACAAATAATACATTAGGAACACAGCATGTAAGCTAGTTTTTATGACACAAATTGTATAGTAAATTTGCCCCATATGCAATAAACTCCCATGATCCCACTAGTGACCTCTGCAGGCAGCCACCATGTAGTCTGTCCATGGGATGTGTTTGGTATTGCAGGTATTTATTTAGATTAATAGAGATTAGATACAGACAAAGCTCATAAGCAAGAGTAGCGCTGTTTATGGGGATAAAAAAAGGCTTTTTCCCTAATCTCAGACAACCCCTTTAAGACACATTTACAAAGTACTCTTCATTCTTGCATTGTAGATTAAAGTATTTTGTTTTCTCAGTCCAATGGCCTATGCCTGCACTTATGTTGGGACTCCTTATTATGTTCCTCCTGAGATCTGGGAGAACCTGCCCTACAATAATAAAAGGTAAGTGCTATTATGTAATGTATGCATAAGCCCTCCTCGAACTAAAACACCATTAAAGGGGTTATCTACCTTTTAAAAATTGAGGGTCTATCCTTAAGCTAGGACATCAATTTTAGATCGGCAGGGTTCCAACTGTCGGGAACCCTGCAGATCAGCTGTTTCCTGAAGCACACTGCTCACTCACTGTTCTTTTAATAGTAGCGATTATCAGTACTAGAGCAGTGTCCCATTGCAGTGTATGAAGCGACCCCCACCAATCGGAATTGATATATCTGATCGGTGAGCGGCTGACATTACATAGTGCGGCCCTACTGCCATTGACATCAGTGGGAGTTGAGCTGCATTAATACAGGACACTTCAAACGGCTGCTCGGCAAGGTGCCGGACCGCCACAGATCCTATACTGATGACCTATCCTAAGGATAAGTACGTAGTACCAAAGTCCCAGAAAACCTTTTGAATATAGTTATCGCTTCTCTGTTTCAGTGATATCTGGTCACTGGGATGTGTGCTATATGAAATCTGCACCTTGAAACATCCAGTAAGTAAATTTATTTCTTCTTTCTAACTATATATTATATCCTCCTAAAAATCTGCTATCTATGGTAATCCATGCTGAGTCCTGGCTGTTCCCCGTTTGAATGGGTAGTGGTCACTTTGAGCACTATCTGCTCTAAGTATAACTATATTGGAGTCCAAATTAATATAATTTTTATATGAGATGGCTCAGAGAATCACCGCACACACCGTCATGATAGGCTAAGGGGATTCTGAATTTTTAATGAAGGATGGGTGAGGTTTAAATACATTGTAGATATGGTTATACATTGTAGGTGCGGTTATACATTGTGGGTTTGGTTATACACTGTAGGTGTGGTTATACATTGTAGGTGTGGTCAGTGGCGTAACTAGGAATGGCTGGGCCCCAAGGTGAACATTTGACATGGGGCCCATACCCCGGACCGCCCCCTCTAACCCCCCCGCACAAACCGCACTCCGCCACTATTATGCGCCATATGGCCTCTGCACACAGTATTATGCGCCATAGTGGCCCCTGCACACAGTATTATGCCCCATAGTGGCCCCTGCACACAGTATTATGCCCCATAGTGGCCCCTGCACACAGTATTATGCCCCATAGTGGCCCCTGCACACAGTATTATACCCCATTGTGGACCTCCCATGAACAATTATTATACTCTGGGGTCTTTTCAGACCCCAGAGTATAATGATCGGAGACCCAGGGGAGGATACAAACCAAAAAAACAATGTTACCTACCTCTCCCTGGCTCCAGCGCACTCCCCGCTACTTTGTCCATCTTCAATGTTAGACCAGATCTCGCAAGCCGGTGTCGCGACACATAATGACGCAGACCCGGCCCACGTGACGTCACCAAACAGGTCCGAAGCCTGCGGAGCGTAAGAGAGGTAAGTTACAGTGTTTTTTATGTTCCCTCACCTCCCCTAGCCCTCCGATCATTATACTCGGGGGTCTGAAAAGACCCCTAAGTATAATGATAGTAGTGTTTGTGGGGTTTGCGGGCCCGCAGCCTTACTTACCAATCCCCACTCCTGCTCACAGCCGCCTCCACAGAATGGGAAGCGCAGGCGGCCATGGGCAGGAGCGGGGATTAAGTAAATAGGGCCCGCTACCGCTGCTACCCCGGTAGTTACGCCCCTGGGTTTGGTTATACATTGTAGGGGCGGTTATACATTGTTAGAAACAGGGCAGGTGCGATTAGTATAATTAATATAACATGATTGGGTTTAAAGTTGTAACATGTTTTGGCCATAACTATTGGAGAAGAAGCTGCATCCCATTATAGATAAATTTTCTTCAAAGAGGCTGAGCTCTCTGGACAGCAGCCAGGGAAGAAATGTAAGATGGAGAACAGGCACAAGCTGGCATCCTTCACATCACACATGCATGTTTCTGCTCCATTCATCACTATGATAGTGCTGAAAAAAGCTCATTACTGCGCTCAGCTATCTGGCAGTCCCATAGAACAGAATGCATATTATATGTGACATGGGAACTTTATGTGCTGTTCACATCACCAAAAACGGATGTGACCAACACATTTTGTACCCACATGACAAAGAGACGTGTCCTGTCACAAAAAGAAGTGTGACACCTCTAAGAAGGGCAGAGTTTAGCAGCACAGAGTGCCTGGGAAATGTAGTTTTGACTAGTAAGCAGACAGTCACATGATCCATAGTAAGGACCGCACACTCTGCCCATTGCAAGCTGAAAATGTAATGGTGCTATTGGGGTGCAGATCTTGAAAGAGAGGGCACATAGGGGGTGGGTGAAGTCACAGCTACAAGGCAGACAGTTTGTCAGTTTCTTACTATGTTTTTAAAAAAAAAATTTGTGTTGGGAATACCCCTTTAAAGGGTGGCTATAATCATTAACCATTAGGATACTATTGATTTTACTATAGGGCTTGTAGTAGATAAACTATTTTAGCATTTATTGCACTTAAATACATACAACTACATATGAAGTTTTTTCCTATTTCAAGTTTCAAGCAGGGAGCTGGAAAAATCTGATTATGAAGATTTGCCATGGGACATACAGTCCGCTGCCTTCTCAATATTCTTATGAGTTGCGGAGTCTTATTAAACAGATATTTCGCAAAGACCCTCGGCAGCGGCCTTCAGTCAACACTATTCTCAAGAGAAGAGGCCTGCTAAAAATGGTGAATGTGTGTGCATCTGTGCAGGTAACATCTTTTTCGGACCACGTTACTATGACCAGGAGGAGGACATTACTTGTCCTCTAAATCTTGTGCCTTTTTTAATAGCTTGATGATACCTCAGACCTCCCAAATGATGAATCTGCCTCAATGATCCAGCCTAGGAAAGAACAGCAGGAAGCGACTCCTGATGGTATGAATATGTTTTCTTTCACCATGGACCTGTGCACTATAAAGAACCTCTTAACTTCATCAAATGAGTATTTTTGCTAAATTTTTAGAGCACCACCCGCTGACACTCATAACTTTTTAAATTGGTTGTAAAAAAAAAAAAGCTGTATGGGAAGTTGGTTCTTTTTTGGGTGACAATGTATTTTGGGCACCAATTTGGGGTACATATTTATTGCTTGATTTGGATGGAGAACAGCAATTCCTCTCACCATGCACAAAGGTAATAGGCTATAGTTTTAATGAAATATATTTTTCATGCTAATTTTCATTGAACTTATCTTTTTGCTTTTTTAAAACTGTTAGACATGGCCTAGTAGACAGATGCCCCTGACAAACCTTGTTTTTTTGTCACTGGCTGCCATTGAAACCAGTTGACACTCTGCAATTGGGGTCCCCTCCATCTGTCCAACTACTTAGATGCTACAGTCATTGTTGATCGTGGCCTCTAAGGGATAATCTAGCTGATCAGGTACAGACACTGATTCCAGGGGGAACCAGAAGACCCTACACCTAATATGTGGCATTTTCAGTTAAAAAGAAGCAATGTGATTGGAGGGGTATCCAGTTTTTAGTATGTAACCAAATATGATGATAAATATGAATATAGTATATGTAGTGCTTAGACAAAGACAAAGGAGCCATGCTCCAGATAACGATCTTCAGATTTTGAGTTGATTTATAATTTACACACCATATGATGTATCTGTTACAGTAATAGCAAGTGTTCATCTGTATTTCATGAGATGCTGGATAACTCCTTTACAGTTGCCATAGACATTAGATAACCATGGCCAAAAGTGCATGTTATTTAGATAAAAAGAAATTCTATTCTAGATAGAGAGATACAATACAGGATAAATAATCAAAAAATTCCAACATGGCTAATTCTCCTCACCTACAGAAAACAGATGGTTGGAATGATTGTGTGGATTATCCATATTCCTCAGTAAGTATTCAAGACCGGTCTGCCCTTATAACATGGATATATACCGCGGGTGAAATAAGTATTATACACGTCACCAATTTTCTAAGTAAATATATTTGTAAAGGTGCTATTGACATGAAATTCTCACCAGATGTCGGTAACAATCCATCCAGTCCACATAGGTAAAGAAATCAGACCATAGATGTCCATCAATGAAGTTATGTGTAATAATGAGAAATGACACACGGAAAAAGTATTGAACACATGAAGAAAGAGAGGTGCAAAAAGCCATGGAAAGTCCTGAGACCAGTTGAAATCTATCAGGAATTAGAAAGCAATCCTGACACTTAGTGACAAATAATATCAGCGGGTTCAACTGATGGCCTATAAAAGGTGTCTCATTACTAAGGTGCCCCACAAGAAACATCTCATGATGGGAAAGACCAGTGAGCTGTCTCAAACCTTCGCAACCTTATTGTTGCAAAACATACTGATGGCATTGGTTACAGAAACATTTCTAAACTACTGAAAGTTCCAGTGAGCTCTCTTGGGGCCGTAATCTGGAAGTGGAAACCGACCAAGACCAGGAGCTCCCTGCAAGATTTCAGACAGAGGAGTGAAAGGAATTATCAGAAAAGATTCCCAAGAGCCAAGGGCCACCTGTGGAGAGCTAGAGAAAGACCTGGAATCAACAGGTACAATTGTTTCAAAGAAAACAATAAGTAATGCCCTCAGCCTCCATGGCCTCTTAAGACAAGCCTGTGAAATACTGGGAGAATATGGTCTGGTCAGATGAGACCAACATTTAACTCTTTGGATGCTATAAAACACACCATGTTTGGAGGTCAAAAGGCACCGCCTATCACCCCAAAACATCATACAAACAGTGAAGTTTGGAGGTGGGAACATCATGGTGCGGGGCTGTTTTTCAGCATATGGCACTGGAAAACGTCATATAATGGAAGGCAGGATGAATGGACAAATGTACCGAGACATTCTTGATAAAAAATCTGCTGTCAACGACCAGGAGGATGAAGATGAAACGAGGGTGGACATTTCAGCAAGAAAATGATCCCAAACACAAAGCCAAGGAAGCTCTCAATTGCTTTTGAAGCTGCTAGAATGGCCGAGCCGATCCCCTGACCTGAATCCAATAGAAAATCTGTGGAAGGAACTAAAGCTCAGAGTTCATAGAAGGAGCCCCCGAACCTTCAGGATGTGAAGAAGGTTTGTGTGAAAGAATAGGCCAAAATCACACCTGAGCAATGCCACTAGTTTCTCCACACATGAGGTGTCTTGAAGCTTCATTACCTACAAAGGCTTTTGTATCAAGTATTAAATAAATTTCAGTAGGTTAGGTGAATACTTTTTCCCTGTGTCATTTCTCATTATTACATATAATATATGGACATCTATGGTTTGATGTCTTTGCCTGTGTGGATTATATGGGATGTTACCGACATCTGGTGAGAATTTCATGCCTATAGCACCTTTAGAAATAGAATTACTTAGAAAATTGGTGACGTGTTCAATACTTATTAAACCCGCTGTAAAACTAGGTATTATTCCTCCACCATTTAAAGGTGTATTCCAGCCAGGCCACGTGCTAATCAGTCCGGCCACTTATTTCTTGTTTTATTACAGAGACGTAATGAACATAGATGAGACACTTATTAGTTTTGTATCAGTTATATTGCCTAATATAGAAATTAGAGAAAGAGGAAAACATTAATATTAACCTGATATTTATGGTATATTTTCTAAAATACACACATTTGAGGATATGCTTATCTATATACTTTTATGGTATATGAAACCTCCATAACAATTGTTATATGATTTATAGTTTCTCCTCCTTATCTAGCACAAGAGTCCACTTCACCAGTATCGAGTAGGAGACAATGGAAGAAAGGGGCCACAGACACTGTCCTAAATGTTCTAGAAAATGCCTCAATCCTCACCTCAAGCATCAAAGCCAACAGAAGTGAAGGTGAGCGAATCAACTGTATTAATATGTTACTAATTTAATGTCTTTAAAGGGGTTTCCTAGGCTATGTAATTTATCTTAATCCTTAGGATAGATCATCATTTAAAAATCGGCAGGGGTCTGACACCCACCTGGGCCCCTGCTTGATCAGCTGTTTGAAGAGGCTACAGCGTTCGGGTGAGCACTGTAGCCTCTCCATTACTTACCAAACACAGCACTGTAAAATTGTGCAGCAGCTGTGATTGGTATTCCAGCTTAACCCATTCACTTGAATGGGACTGAGCAGTGATCAGACCATGTGTCCAATGAATGTGATGTCACATGGCCTGTGAAACCAATGTAGCACTTGGATCCTGTGATGTCCTGTGTCCTTTCCCTAGGTTTCTGAGGCCAATTAACGGCCTAAGGAAAGGACACGGGACGTCACAGTGCAGCAGGGACTTCCATTGCAAGAAAACATCAGAGCAACAGGATCGGACCACACTGGGAGACACCAGAGCACCGGGGACAGGTGAGTATGTTTTTTGTTTTTTTTTGTTTGTTTTTTTTTACCTTAAACAGCCTAATATAAAAAAAAAAAAGTTTATCCTGGACAACCCCTTTAAGCATCATCCCTAACATATTTAAAGCCACTGCTTAGAAAACAACATGGATAAAATATATTCATTGGGGAGTCTCAGTTTCACTAGTGTGTAATGACAATGTGATACTTGGACATACAGGTCACACATGCTTGCTACAGGCTATGTAAGTACTGTCCATATTGTTTTAAAAAAATTATGTACATTGGGAACTCAACAGGCCAAAGGGTCCTCTGCTACATAAATTTATGTAATATTGCACCATTACAGATTTTGAATTGGGGCCCCGGAGCTTCATGTTAACCTCTGCAGCTAGCTAACAATGTGATGTGAACAGGGACTACTTGGAACATGGTATTTACATTGTCTTGAAGACATGCCCAACCAGTAGGTACCTAAATCTTTAGGGATAAGCCATATACATTCAGATGAATAGGTAATGTCATGAAAGTGTCCATATCAACATCAAACTTTTTTTTTTTTAATAACTTTGCAATAAAAATGTTTTTCCATCATATGTTCCTTACACTCACTTGTCACTTTATATTATGTTTTTCAGTATATGTTTACACCATACAAGTATTTGACTCACTGTCCTGTTTCTACACACAGGAGGCCATGTTATAAGGTATGATCTGAAGGAGAAGAGAAAGGAATGGAACAAGGAGGCCCCAGAAACTCTTCTTAACATCCTGAATAACCTGGATCTCTGCTCAGCCTTTAAGACCTACACCATCTATAGATCAAGTAAGTGATTTGTGAATACATTCAGTCTCCAGGCAAAAATAGTAAGTTTTTGTCATTTAATATATCATATTATAAAAACTAACAGCACGCCTAAGGCTTTATCACCAATGTCTAGTGTCAACTTCACTGATGTCACCGCTATGGATAGTCATTACTTGTCACTTTTACATAATGTAATGTGTTTAATTATACAGTGCCTAAGTAAATAATATATTAGAATTTATTCATAGTTTATTTATTAACTAGCAGAAGGACCCGGCTTTGCACGGGTATATTTCATTTTTTGTTTGTGTAGTGGCCCCATAAGAATTGGCCAGTTTTGCACTTGACATCTAGTATGGCAGTCCAGTATAGGTACAGTCTATTTATGGCTGTGTTGCTATGGAAGCCTGGTAAATGAAATGTGAACTTATATTGGCTGATAAACGTCATATGACTGAATATGCTATGGAAACCTGGTGTAAAGCTATATGTATGTCAAGACTGAAGAACATGCAATTTTCCATTGGTCCATAAGCGTCATGTGATCATGTGTATCTCAATTTGGATATCAGTGAAAAACCTGCGATTGGTTGTTATGGAAAACCAGGAGCAAAGCTGTGTGTATTTGACCTTGTGTTACAGAGTCATCCACAGCGCCCTGCCCCTTTTAAGCTGACCTACAGCAGTGAATAAAAATGGCTGGGTTGTTATGGAAACATGGAGTGCAGCTGGGTGCATGTGGCTGACAATACCTTGTCAGATTGGAGATGGTCTTGGGTCTTCTGAGAGTTTTCATTAGCTCGAGCAGCAGCCATGCGTTTTGCTGCAGGAGGCATGAGTAGTTTAATAACGTTTCAATTTATGAGAATGCTGACATCCAGTATGGCAATAAAGTCAGTGGCGCAAATACCGGGGTAGCTACGGTAGCGGCTGCCATAGGGCCCGGGACATTAGGGGGCCGGCGGGCCCCTGATGTGTGTTTTTTTTTTTTTTTTTTTTTTTTTTTTTTTAATAGGCCGTTACCTGCTGGTGTAACATCAGCAGGTTACGGGCCCTATTTACTTACCTATCTCCACTCCTGCTCACGGCCGCCTGCACTTCACCTTCTGCAGAAGCGGCTGTGAGCAGGAGCGGGGTTCGGTAAGTAAGGCCGCAGCCCGCGACCCCAGAGTATAATGATCGGAGGCCCAGGGGAGGTGAGGGAACATAATAAACAATGTTACTTACCTCTCCTGCGCTCCAGCAGGCTTCGGGCCTCCCAGACGTCGGTGGGCCAGTCCGACGTAATTATGCGTTGCAATGCATGCCTGGCTCTCATGACATCTGGTCCAACATTGAAAGATGTAGTGGAGAGCGCGCCAGAGCCAGGGAGAGGTAAGTAACATTGTTTTTTATGTTTCTATCCTCCCCTGGGTCTCCGATCATTATACTCTGGGGTGTGAAAAGACCCCAGAGTATAATAATTGTCCATGGGTGGTCCACAATGGGGCATAAAACTGTGTGCAGGGGCCACTGTGGGGCATAATAGTGTGTGCAGGGGCCACTATGGGGCATAATAGTGTGTGCAGGGGCCACTATGGGGCATAATAGTGTGTGCAGGGGCCACTATGGGGCATAATAGTGTGTGCAGGGGCCACTATGGGGCATCATACTGTGTGCAGGGGCCACTATGGGGCATAATACTGTGTGCGGGAGCCATTATGAGGCATAATACTGTGTGCGGGGGCCACTATGGGGCATAATAGTGTGTGCGGGGGCCACTATGGGGCATAATAGTGTGTGCGGGGGCCACTATGGGGCATAATAGTGTGTGCGGGGGCCACTATGGGGCATAATAGTGTGTGCGGGGGCCACTATGGGGCATAATACTGTGTGCGGGGGCCACTATGGGGCATAACCATGTGTGCAAGGGCCACTATGAGGCACAACAGTGTGTGCAGGGGCAATTATGGGGCATAACCGTGTGTGCAAGGACCACTATGAGGCATAACAGTGTGTGCAGGGGCAACTATGGGGCATAGTTGTGTTTGCAGGGGCCAATATGGGGCATAATATTGTGTACAGGGGCCACTATGGGGCATAATAGTGTGTGTAGGGGCCACTATGGGGCATAATAGTGTGTGCAGGAATGCGGTTTGTGCGGGGGGGGGGGGCGACCTGGCTTCGCATGGGTATATTTAATTTTTTGTTTGTGTAGTGGCCCCATAAGAATTGGCCAGTTTTGCACTTGACATCCAGTATGGCAGTCTAGTCTAGGTACAGTCTATTTATGGCTGTGTTGTTATGGAAACCTGGTAAATTAAATGAGAACTTATATTGGCTGATACACGTGATAATATTTATTTAAGGACCTGTGAACTGCTATTGACTAATACAGGTCATAGCTTGGTTGCTATGGAAACCTGTGTGCCTGAGGAGAGTAAGCGCCTGCGAGATTCTATTGGCTGATAAGGGACATGTGACCGTGTGTATGGCAGTTGGAATATGAGTGAAAGACTTGCAGGCTTGTATTAACTAATGCTGGTCATTTTTTGGGAATACTGTATCTCAGGAACGGTACGTCCGACCTAAAATCTTCCCGGACACCTGATGTACATGTGTGCCAAATTTGGTGAGGATCGGTCCAGTCGTTTGGTCGCGCATAAAGCACAGACAGACAGAATCTCATTTTTATATACAGGAGCATCTCAATAAATTAGAATGTTTTTGAAACGTTCATTCATTTCAGTAATTCAGTAATACAATCCATAATCCGCGTCTTCCATGATTGTGTGTCCTAGACTGAGGGACCATTTAAAGGCTTAGGAAACTTTGGCAGGTGACACACTGAATTTACAGTACTGAACTTTTTTACAATATTCTAATATTCTTAGATTTGGGTTTTCATTACCTGTAATCCATAATCAACATTTACCAAAATAAAACACTAGAAATAGAACACTCTGTGCGTAAAGAATCTAGAAAATATAGGAGGTCACTTTTTTAATTTAATTACTGAAATAAATAAACGTTTCAAAGATATTCTAATTTATTGAGATGCACCTGTATATAAGAGATAAGAGATACAGAGTTACACAAGAGTTATTAGGAAAGATGCTCTAGAATTGATATTTCATGGGAAATACAAGAATTCAGGAGAGGCGACTCCTGAGGTGACAGGTCCTCTTTAAAGGGAAACTCCAGCAGCCACAGAAGTTTCACTTATATATAAAAATTATGCAGGAAAGAAAGTAAACCTGAAATCTCTTACGGGAAGGGTCTTCTCCACTTGGAATGTATTTGTTACCTTAGTTTGTTTCATTATTAGTCTGTTGTTCTCCTCCTTTGTAAAGCGCTGCAGAATATGTTGTAGGTTAAAACTATGTCACAGGCAGTTAACACTATGGTGAGAGCCATATAACTAAATCCTATCTGTACTAGGATTGTCCCTAGAGGCTTAACATGAAGCTCCTGGGCCCCTGTGCAATAACCCATATTGTGAAGAAAATCCTTATGGGACTCCAAGGCTCCAGGGCCTGGGTGCAAATGCACCCTCTACACCCCCCTCAAGTTATGCCCCTGATTTTCTCCCTCTAACACAATGAATCATGTGTTTCAATGACTCAAAGCCTACAATAGGTTGATCTAGCTGGATTTTCTTATTTGTTTGCACTACAGAAGCCTCTGAGGATTGTCTGAAGGGTCCTCTCTGTAACAACAGTCAAGCTCCAGATGCCACAGACAGCAGAGAAGAAGAAATTGACATAGATCCTAAGAGACTGGAGACCAGATCTGATGATGAAGACACGTGAGTTGTATATTTGTAATGTGACCAGTGTAAAGTTCTTTCAGGTATTTTCAATAATGTTTTTCACACTAACCAGTGGTTTTCTGGAAGTTAAATATTGATGACCTATACTTAGAATTGGTCATCAATATCTGATTGGTGGGGGTCCGATACCTGGGGCCCCTACAGATCAGCTGCTCATGTGTGTGCTGCTTCTGCATCACAAGCCAGTGACATCACATTCATTCGTCATGTGGCCTTTTTGCAGCTCGGGCTCATTCAAATGGTGCAAAGCTGCAATACCAAGGATAGCTGTTACACAATGTCTTTACAGACATTGTCAGTCACTGTCCCATATATGGCTCACAATCTACATTCCCTATCACTATGTCTTTGGAGTGTGGGAGGAAAACGGAGTACCCAGAGGAAACCCACACAAACACGGGGAGAACATACAAACTCCTTGCAGATGTTGTCCTTCGCAGGATTCGAAGGACTCTAGCGCTGCAAGACTGCTGTGCTAACCACTGAGCTACCGTGCTGCCCACAATATATGAGGTTTTCTTCAGTTTCTCTGTCAATGAATTCTAAATTCCCAGAACAAATAATGGGAGGAATTTATTAGGACTGGCGTTTCATATGGTCCAAGGTTGTCATGAAATTAAAAAATAGCAAATTTTATCAATTACGGGCCTTTTTCACATTACAAAACATGCAGTTCTGTATGGTGGAGGGATCTTGATACGTGCCATTTCCTTGGCAAGTCTCTTATAGTTAATGCAAAGCTGCTGAGAGCGATGGTCAGAACCCCTATCTCCTAATCTCAGAGGTTAGTATCTAACTCTTCCATGTCAAAAGGTGCAGAACCCACTGCCATATTGTCCTGCCACTGTGTGGGTGATATTATCGCTCTACACTTTAGATGAGCCTCCCCATAGGCGAACATAGGAAAGCAATTTGGCACTGTGGTATCAGAGGGTGTCCGTGTAGTAGAGCCTCCTCCTCTTGCTTCTCCCATGTTGGCTTCCCCTCTGTTCTTGAGTGATGGCTCTAATGTCCATCCAGGATAATGCTAGAGCCGTCACTCCACAGGGGAGGGGATGTTCAGTTCAGAGATCCTCGGTGATTTCACTTGGCTCATGGCATAAAAAATATTCTCCTAATGCTAGGTTATGGTTGTCATATATGATCTGCAATGTTGTGTGCCAAAAAATGGCTCTGGTCCATAATATATTTCACATGACCCTGGAAAGTTTTTTCCATGCCCCTTTAAATTGTCAGCATAGGCAGAACATATCTGTTGCAAATATGGGATACCATTTTGTTTCTGCACATTGCCCACATTTCTGCTTTATTTCATTGGATATTAGTGTGTATTACTACTCCTATACAGTTATAAGGACGGTGTAAATGTTATGGAACTCAATAATGTGTGTACTAATGCTAGTAAATTGTTTTATTCCTCGACTTACAGGGATTTTGAGGAAGAAGAGGAAGATGCTGACTGGGTCTCTGAACTGCAGAGAGTGACAGATCCTCAGTAATGCTGAAGACCATGCTCGGACATGTTCTGCACCTGACGGACGTGAAGGCGTGAATCACTACAGACTATATTATTTATGCCGAAATTCAGAAACAAACACTACAGGAGAATGGACCTTATTAGTTAGTTTTTTCAATAAAAATCTGTTTGTTGGTTTTCGAAATGGAATATTAGTACAAGAATTCTGTTCTTATTGTGACTTTAACTGGACCAGATTAAAAATGATAGAAATGTTACCTGTAAGATTAGGGAACCTCCATTAGGTAAGATGAACATTCAGAATTATTGCTTTTTCTTCTGCAGCGTCCAGATGTATGTCCATGTGTTCTTCAGGGTATGCAGTTTGCCCTGTTAGTTGCAGTTGGATATTTTTTCCCATTAAAGGGGTTGTCCGGGATAAAATTATATTTCTACTCTAAGCTAAACACCCTCCCCCGACCTATCTTCTAACTTACTTAGTTTACAAAAAAATTTATATTTACCCAGATTGCCAGGGCGGTCATGTGACTACCCCAGGCACATTTTCAGATTTTTGGAACGTTCCGGTTCCCCGTTTCCGGAAATGGAACATCATCTATACTAAATCCCCATCATATTTACCTGTCTTCCTGTCTGGATCTTCTGGGCACGGTACATCACTTCCTTCAGGCCTTCACAATAGAGCAGCACATGCCGACAATCTGCCTCAATCTGCAGACGTCAAGAAGAGGATAAGCTGGCCCTCCTGAAGGAAGTGATGTCCCGTGCGCAGAAGATCCAGACAGGAAGACAAGTAAGTATGATCGGATGGGGAGGTGGGTTGAGTTAGTTAGTTGGGAAGGGCTAGTAGTGTGCGGGCTAGCTAAGGGAAATGGGGAGGGGATGGGAGGGAGAGGGGGAGGTAGTGTGAGTCAGCTCTGAGAGAAGTGCAAGGCATCATGGTAGTTGTAGGAAAACAGAACAGAAAACTACCCATGTAAACAAATGCAGCGGAGCTCCCAGAGAAACACAGAAATCACTCAAAACACTGACATAGAAATATGTCAGTATATTATAGTGAAAAACTATTTATTAAAAGTAAACATCCCCTGAAGGTTAATAAAAAATGTTCAGTTATAGTGGACCTCCAATTATAAAACAACTTTTCATAAATGAATATAAGTGAATATAATAATTATAATCTTTATAATATATCTTATTAAAGAAAAATGCTCCTTTCTCCATCAGACTACATTCCTCTCCCATCTCCCCTCCCTATTTACGGAGAAGTTACTTCTAACACTTTATGGAGAAGGGAAAGGGCAGGAGGAGGAACAAGCTGCTGAAGGGAGGGAGAGAGAAGAAAGAGACACACACAGTGATAAGAAACTTAATAAAGGGGGAGGAAAGCAGCCTGAGAAATGGTGGAAGAAGCATTTTTCTTTAAAAAGATATATTACAAAGTTTCTCATATTAATTTCTGAAAAGTTGTTTTATAATTGGAGGAATGTCTTAATTTATCAGAGATAAAACATAGTACAAAAATGTAAATATACATATGTTATCCTCATAACTTTATAAGGGTTTTCTGGGACTATCCTTAGGATACTTCTTCAATATCATACTGGGAAAGGGGGTCCAACACCCAGCACCCCCCAACAATCAGCTGTTTGATGGGAGTATGGCGCTTGGGTGAGCATGGCTTCCTTTTCTCAGGTCAGTGACACTGCAATACCAAGCATAACCACTACACAATGTATGGCGCTGTCCTTGGTAAGCAGTGAAGAGGCCACAGTGCTTGTCTCAACACTCTTGACCAGTCGGGGTGTTCGATCCCCACGATTCTGATATTGACCCATACCTTTTATGGAGCTGGGGACAAGACTGGACAAAGCTGAGCATCTCTCAAAGATCCTCTTTCCTTCTAGATGATGAGTACTGCTGGCTGGCTGTATTTTGAGATTCATAGAAAATCCAAACAGAACAGAAGTTCCTTTTTTTATTCCTTCACATGTTTTTGTGCCTGTATCAGGATCTCCGTCAGGCTTCCTTATCCCAAACACAAGATATTAGTTTAGCACTGACTAGCATTACTTGTGTTTATGTGAAGAAACAAAAAGAAGATCTTATATCCTAATTCACCTGTCTGGTTTGGATCTTCTATGGTAAAGGATTAGAAAGGCACAGCTGCTTTCTACTAGGAACAGTACAACTTTCATTTATAGGTTGTGACTATTATCGGAATTTAGTTCCATTGAAGCGAATGAGGCTGAGCTGCAATACCACACACAACCTATGGATAGGTGTGGCAGCCATGCTTTTGTAATTCTGTGTCGTACAACCCCTTTAAGATCCTAAAATATAGCCAGCAGCACAAATCACCGAAAAGGAAAGAGGATCTTTGAGAGATACGATAGTCACCTTTGTCTAATATAAAAGTGCCATTACAGACACTTATTCCCTATCCAAAGGACAGGGGATAAGTGTCCTATTTTCGGGGGCCCAACTGCTGGGTCCCCCACTGATCAGGAAGAAGGGGAACCAAAAGTCCTCCTAAAACCTGCGGTGACCAGATGGAAGGTAACGCTGCAGTTGGGATTGCGGGGTGCAAACAGCGCAGACTTGTCACGGTCTCTGGACACGAGGGCGCAGCGCTGGTGCTGTCCCACGTTACCACCACTGGTACCGGTGATGAGGGGGCTGCACAAATGTTGGTGGTGATTGTTCCCCCGGGGCGCTTCCCCTATACTGTGCCGACTGGTGGTGTTTGGGGCGCCCTGATGTTGTCGGTGCAGAGTCAGACACAGAAACGGTTGTAAAGTTGAACTTTTACTTCCATGGGTGTGGAGGCACAAATGCTTAAACAGTTTCTTCAATACAAAACAACGGGGTACGCCTGGTGACACAGCAAAGTCCTGGGGTGCAGGGTAGACTTGATGAAAGGTGTTCCTAGCCCCTTATACTTCAGTGTTACAGCCCTAAGGTGCGTCTGGGCTCCTATTTGGCTCATAGGAGGATGCCCACCACCATACTAGTAAATAATATTCCCCACTCACGTTATGTGGTCCTGATAGCTCAGAGTTTCGGGGTGCAATAGTCAGGGTGGCGGGATATTCCACAGGTCTGGCCTTGGCCCCTGGATCCTGTGATACTGGCTATGGAGCACGTGTTCCAGAATGTTCTCTCCACAGTCTCATGCTGACAAGATGATGATGCTTGACTTCCTTCAGGGCGATGGCTAGGCAGACAGGGGACAGGATCTTCTGAATAGCTGGAGTATGTCAGCTCTCCAACCTTCCTGGGCCTGTATAGGACTTGAGATTCCTGCACTAAACTCACTGCTTTCTTCACAGGACATCACACTTATCTCCTCACCTCCTCCTCCTAACACTCCACACTTCTAACTCCTCACACGCAGGACCTTCCTGCAGTGGTGTTACCATGGGGACCCAGTGATCAGCTGACTCCTCCCCTTTTCCCAGGCGATGTCCTCCCATTGGACATTTGGTTACTATTCAATCCTATGGGAGGTGTAATGCATGTGTGAGGCTCACTAGGTGGCGCTGTGTTGTGTGAGACTCAGGACCCCCTGCTATGTCACACAGGCTATGAAGCAACAGGAAATAATACAATGCACAGAGATCACCCTCAGCCCAGCCATAGCCAGCTCTGGGATGCCACATACTCCCCCTCTTTCACTGAGCCGACCTCGGCGACGGGCTGGGGTGAAGGTGAGAAATGTAACATAACGTTAATAAATACGAATAAAGTGCAAATGTCACTAACAGTATAGAAAAATATAATACTTAGAAACTTGAGGTAAGACCTCTCGGCATAGTCCTGGAATGTCCATGAGAAGTCTGAAGGGTAACGGAGAGATAATTAAACTCAGACTTATGGAACCTTTTGGCGGTACCATCAGACAGTCCATATAGAAACAACAGTAGTGCAAATGGGTCCAGAGGCTCTCTGGCACAAATTTTGTGAGTGTCCATTATCATGAGAGTCTCTCTGAGAAACAATAAACAGTCCTTTCTGTAAGGAAGAGTAGGCACTCTAGCACCAATGTCCATACCGCAATGGGGTAACAGAACTTCCTTGGCTCGGTGAGCCAGGCACTATGGCTTGGATTGTTGCATATAAATGTAAATACTATATTACATGGCAAGATATTATATATATACTGTATATACACACAGGAAAAACATTAATGTAATCAGAGCAGGAATAACATATATACAGAAGCAGAGACAGTTAACCTCTTTTACCCAAGGACAGCCATGGCATCACTATAGCGTGTTGGAGGTATGCCTTTTGTGGTACGCTCAGAACGCCTAAGTGGAACGAGATTTGAATCAGGAACAGAGTCACTGAAATCAATTAAATCATCTGTCGAAGGGTTCTCTTGCACTAGAGCAATTGGTGGATAACAGCTAAATGGTAGTAGTTTAGGCGCCCACATAAGCTCAGTTAACGTTGGGGGTCTCTCTTTCGCTTCAGAAGGTGACAAGATCTCTGTACTCGTTGTCTCAGCTGGGGGCACCTCTGTGGGTAGTCCTTCTTTAAGGCACAGCTTCAGACGGTTTCGGTGTACTACTTGGGGCTGTCTCCCAGGTTTAGAGATCTCATACACGTCGGATTCAGGATATGGTATGGAGATGACACTGTATGGTTCTTTCTCCCAGAATGGATCCAATTTCCCATTCCGATGGTTATTCCTTAACCATACACGGTCGCCAACTTTCAGGGGCGCTGCACGGGCGTGATGGTTGTAATCCTCCTGTTGTCTCCTACGAACCTCATCCATGCGCGTTTCAACTATCTCTTTAGCTTCCTCCATACGTCGGCGGTGTTCAACAACCCAGTCTGTTATGGGTAGTGGATTGATGGTGTCAGGGACCTTCACACCAAGGGTTAAGTCTGAAGGAAGTTGACCTTGTCTTCCAAACATTAGATAAAATGGTGCGTATCCCATAGATGTTTGGGGTGTGTTGTTGTAAATATAGGCCAAGTCCTTGATACGCTCAGGCCACTCAACACCAGGTGTAACTGCGGCTGTTCTTAGCATGCCGATGATCACTTGATTTGCCTTCTCGCACATACCATTCCCTTGAGGGTGATACGCTGTGGTTCGCAACTTCTTGCAGTCTTGGAACTGACACAGCTCACGGAACAATTGGGATTCAAACGCCGATCCACGGTTGGTGAGGATATGCTCAGGACAACCGTAATGGCGGACAAACTCTGCGTAGAAGGTCTCAGCCGTAGTTCTTGCTGTAAGATCTCTGACAGGCATGATGACAAGGAACTTGGAGTAATGATCCACCATCGTCAGAGCGTAGCTGTAGCCGGAACGTGTGGGACCCAACTTCACATGGTCCAGAGCAACAATTTCACACGGCTTTTGAGTCTTAATTGGATGTAGAGGGGCCTTCTGATCTCTTCGACCTTCCTTGGTGATACTACATGCGGGACACTCTCGGCACCAACTCTCAATGTCACTCCTCATCCCAACCCAATAGAAGCGACGACGGATGGTAGCTTCGGTCTTTTGTACCCCGAAGTGACCGGATCTGTCATGATACGCCTCAAGTATCATCTGTGCGTCTCTCTTCTTGGTACGAGGATCTGATGAAGCCTTTCACCTGTGACAGGATCAAGAGTGTTTCTAAGTAGAAGGCCTCGTTGGACAAACAGGCGCTTCCTCTGTCGCCAAAGGCGTTTTAATTCCACGTCATGAAGACCTCTCTTTACACGGGTTGGTATTCTTCCTGTAAGAAGGAAATCTGACAATTCTCCTAAAACTCTTCTCTCTTCTTGGAACGTTTTCCACAGAGATGGCTCCTGGAGGGATTCGGCAGCTGTTTTCGCCAGAGATTCTCCTTCTACAGGGACACCAATAGCAACCTGTTGGGCAAACTTGTTGTAGAATGGTGGCATCTCCACCTCTTCCCAGATGTCTTCTCGGGGTGGTTCTTCTCCCACAGGCAACCTTGAGAGTGCATCAGCGTTAGCGTTGGACTTGCCACTGCGATACTTGACAGAGAACTTGTAATTCGCGAGTCTTGAGGCCCACCGTTGTTCAAGGGCTCCCAGTCGAGCAGTGTCCAGATGCGCCAACGGATTGTTATCTGTGTACACGGTAAAGGGTGTGGCAGCCAGGTAGTCTTTAAACTTCTCTGTCACGGCCCAGACAAGCGTCAGAAGTTCGAGTTTGAAAGAACTATAGTTCTGGTCGTTCTTCTCCGCGCCTCTCAGACTCCTGCTGGCGTAGGCGATGACTCGCTCTTTGTTGTCTTGAACCTGGGACAACACTGCACCCAAACCTTGGTGACTTGCATCTGTGTACAAGCGGAATGGCTGACTGTAGTCGGGATAGGCTAGAACTGGTGGTTGCGTCAGAAGTGCTTTAAGCGCTTGAAAGGCTTCCTCTTGACGCGCTGTCCAGTCTACCGGAAGCTTTCGGTTGTAGTTTTCTCTGGGACAACCGCGCAACAACTCGTTCAGAGGCTCGGCTCCTTGGGCGAAGTGTGGTATGAAACGCCGGTAGTAACCTGCGAATCCAAGGAAGCTTCGGACTTCTTTGACGGTAGTTGGTCTTCGCCAGTTCTGGACTGCAGTGATCTTTTCAGGATCAGGTTGGACGCCTTGTGCGCTCACGACATGCCCAAGGTAGTCAACTTGGGGTTTCAACAGGTAGCACTTGGAGGGCTTCACCTTTAGGCTGTGCTGTATAAGTACCTTGAATACCTCGGACAGGTGACGAAGGTGTTCTTGGTATGTCCGGGAGAATACAATAACATCGTCCAGGTACAGTAGCACACTCTGGAAATTCTCATGGCCGAGGCACCTCTCCATAAGCCGTTGGAATGTGGCTGGGACATTACATAGCCCAAATGGCATACTATTGAATTCAAAGAGTCCCATCGGGGTCGTAAACGCAGTCTTTTCACGATCTTCAGGCGCCATAGGGACTTGCCAGTATCCACTGGTTAAGTCCAGGGTCGAGAAACAGGTAGCTGATCCCAAAGCCGTTAGAGATTCCTCAATCCGCGGCAATGGGTATGCGTCTTTGTGCGTGACGTTGTTGAGTTTACAATAGTCCACACAAAATCGTAGGGTTCCGTCTTTCTTCTTGACAAGGACTAGCGGGGCTGCCCAGGGGCTGTTACTCTCCCGGATGACATCAGCATCTCGCATCTCTTGGATCAACTTTTTCACCGGTTGGTACATCGCTGGTGGTATTGGACGGTGACGATCCTTGATTGGATGGTGGTCGCCAGTCAGAATGCGATATTGTATGGTCGTGGTCTTACCAAAGTCCAATGAGTGTTTGCTGAATGCCTGTTGGTAACGCTTGGCCACATTGCGAACCCCATTGATGTGCTCTATAGGGGTATTGGCGTCTCCCACGTTCAATTCATCCCACCAGGACTTCGTGGCTCCATTCTGAATGTTCTCAGCAGCTTGGGTGGAACGCTGTGTGGCGGTAGAATCACCAGAGAGAATGTCTTCTGGTGCTAACCGGTGTAGCAGGGCCACAGAGTGGAACTTGTGGAGGTTCACGGGAGCATCGCCCAAGTTGACTAAGCGGACAGGAACACGTCCATTGGAAACTTTGACAAGGCTGCGGGCAGCCATGACAAGTGGTTGGCCATCTACCTGTATGGGTTGTAGCAAGGCCTCGTAGTCCTGATTTTCTATGCCCGGACGGGCACGGCACCACACCATAGTTTCTGTTCCAGGCTGTAGGGTTACTGGACGGGTATCTTGGATCCGGACTCAACCAATTTCACCTTGTTTGTTGGCGAACTTGTGCTGGGCATTGAGTACACGAATGGCCCGCTGAATGGTCTGCTGGTCACTGGGAGAAGCTGTAAGGAGAGAGGCATGCAAGGCATCCAACACTTCTGCAAAGCAATGGCGTAAAACATTCATGCCTAATATTACAACTGCAAACCTATCATCCTCTACATCAGTGACAATTACACCCTGTCTAGGCAGTTTCAAGTCCCCAATCTGGATTGTGGGTTCCCAATAACCCTGCTGTGGTATGGGCTGTCCATTGCTGGCACACAGATTTATCCATGTGTCAGGTGTTCTATTCAACACACCTAAGTCCCAATGTTCAAGGAACACCTGCTTGCGCAGGGTTGTTACCTGAGATCCAGTGTCCACCAACGCTGTCAGAGGGATGCCGTTCACCCGGATTGTGATGTGTGGGCAGGCTGAGACGAAGCGTGACAATGGCACTGAAGATTCACCTGGGCCCTTCTTCTTTCCTCCCGAGGGGCGGCCCGCTGCCTCGGGGGTGGCCCGTTTAACTGAAAACACTGAGGCCTGGTGTGTCCATATCTATGGCAATAGGTACAGTATGGCCTCTCACTCTGCGGAGGTTTCACTGAAGACGGACGTCTGGGTGGCGACTCAGGTGAGATGTTGAGACTTCGCAAAAGATCACTGGACGATGAAGACGGCTGGGTCAGACGATCTAGACGGACGGTGATCTGTTCCATGGCACGGGTCAGATGATCCACTCGGGCCAGAAGGTCATCTCTGCAGTCTGCTGGTGTAGTCTGCGCAGTTTGGGCAGCAGGTGAGGTACCCAGAGGTAGTGGCAGGACAACTGGAGCAATGCTTGTTGAGGGTCCAGGTGAGGGAGCACAGATGACTGGGCTCGGCTGGGGCTGCTCCTGTCCCAAGACCTGGATGGCAAGGGCCTTGAAGTCAGCAAACGTGATGCTGGGATGTTGTGCAGCAAGCATTCGCAACTGACTCTGGAGCAATGTGGTACCCGCCCCTTCTATGAAGCGGTCAAGCAAGATTTTATCAGAGTCCTCATTTTCACGTGGATCCACTTGCACCACAGCTCTGAACACCTCTTGGAGGGATAAAGCATAGTCCCGCAGGGTCTCACCCAGGTAGTTGTCGTCTGGAAAAGAAGCACATCTTTACCTCGGAGACACATCGCACGTCAAAGTTCACCTGGAGTTTGTCCAGAATTTGCCCAGAGGTTCTTTTGTCAGAGGCAGGCCAGGATTTGACCTCCCTAGCTGCAGCACCCTCAAGCTGGCCCAGCAGGATCTGTATCTGCTGTTCTGTATTCAGAGGATAGAACTGGAAGAGAGACAGCATCTTCTCACGAAAGTCCCTGAGGGTATGCGCCTCCCCTTTGTAGCGCGGCAGCCATGGTGTGCCAGGGTAAAATGTCATGGAGAATGGTAGGCTGCTCGCCATGGGCACTGCTGGATCACTAGAAACAGATGGCACAATGTCACTTTGCTCAGTCATGTTGTTTGCAGGTATGACTGAAATTAGGTCGCCGTCTCTTTAAGAAACTCAACTGCTTGCTGGCAGGGAATGGAGACTACAACTTGGAATGCTGTCCCTTTAAGAATGCTGTAGCTATTAACAGAGTCACTGTGATGCAGGCTGATGGTGTGCTCCCCCTCTTTAATGGTGGCACTCCCCACGGACACGGTACACGGAAAACACTCGCTGGGGCCGTGGGAGGACTGAAGACAAGGACAGGGAGGCACAGTACTCACTGACAGCAACTGCAGCGTGGACCAGAGATCAGCGGTGCACAGCAGGGACGGTGATGCGGCACCGGAGAGTCAGAAATGGCGCTGGCACGTTCACCTTTCACTTTCTTGTATGGTTGCGCTGGAGCATTGCGCTCAGCATTCTGGGCTCTCCTAAGATGGCGGCAGATGGGTCTCCTGGCCTCATGGGCAGTGCTAAAAATCTCCCACACTTTTGCAAGGTACAGTTAACCCTTTGTGGGCGTTGTTACACAGCGATGTGGCGCAGCAAACAAGTCCTGGGCGTTTTAACTCTTCCAGGGCTGTAACACACTGAGAGGACAGTCTTTAGGGCTTACTTCAGGGGTTTAGGGCTCCCCCTCTTTGTGGCAAGCACTCTCAGGGAATAAACTTGATCTTAGCAAAGTCCACAATAAAGACCGATGCTCTGGAGACAATTTGGCGCACTTTTCGTGGCAACTTTCTCAAAATGGCACACACCCGTATCCTGTTCGTGACGCCAGTTTTTCTTGCGGTGACCAGATGGAAGGTAACGCTGCAGTTGGGATTGCGGGGTGCAAACAGCGCAGACTTGTCACGGTCTCTGGGCACGAGGGCGCAGCGCTGGTGCTGTCCCACGTTACCACCACTGGTACCGGTGATGAGGGGGCTGCACAAATGTTGGTGGTGATTGTTACCCCGGGGCGCTTCCCATTATACTGTGCCGACTGGTGGTGTTTGGGGCGCCCTGATGTTGTCGGTGCAGAGTCAGACACAGAAACGGTTGTAAAGTTGAACTTTTACTTCCATGGGTGTGGAGGCACAAATGCTTAAACAGTTTCTTCAATACAAAACAACGGGGTACGCCTGGTGACACAGCAAAGTCCTGGGGTGCAGGGTAGACTTGATGAAAGGTGTTCCTAGCCCCTTATACTTCAGTGTTACAGCCCTAAGGTGCGTCTGGGCTCCTATTTGGCTCATAGGAGGATGCCCACCATGATACTAGTACATAATATTCCCCACTCACGTTATGTGGTCCTGATAGCTCAGAGTTTCGGGGTGCAATAGTCAGGGTGGCAGGATATTCCACAGGTCTGGCCTTGGCCCCTGGATCCTGTGATACTGGCTATGGAGCACGTGTTCCAGAATGTTCTCTCCACAGTCTCAGGCTGACAAGATGATGATGCTTGACTTCCTTCAGGGCGATGGCTAGGCAGACAGGGGACAGGATCTTCTGAATAGCTGGAGTATGTCAGCTCTCCAACCTTCCTGGGCCTGTCTAGGACTTGAGATTCCTGCACTAAACTCACTGCTTTCTTCACAGGACATCACACTTATCTCCTCACCTCCTCCTCCTAACACTCCACACTTCTAACTCCTCACACGCAGGACCTTCCTGCAGGGGTGTTACCATGGGGACCCAGTGATCAGCTGACTCCTCCCCTTTTCCCAGGTGATGTCCTCCCATTGGACATTTGGTTACTATTCAATCCTATGGGAGGTGTAATGCATGTGTGAGGCTCACTAGGTGGCGCTGTGTTGTGTGAGACTCAGGACCCCCTGCTATGTCACACAGGCTATGAAGCAACAGGAAATAATACAATGCACAGAGATCACCCTCTGCTCAGCCATAGCCAGCTCGGGGATGCCACAAACCTCCTTGTGGATGGAGCACCATTGTGCTTGCGTGACTGGTGCTCCATTCATTGCTATGGGGCTGCAGGCGCTGCTGGAGATTACTGTTTCAGTAGCCCCATAGCAATGAATGGAGCACCAGTCACGCAAGCACAATGGTGCTCCATCCACAAGGAGGCTTTAGGGGGACTTACGGTTCTGGACTCCAGGCTATATTTACATTTACTGAATGAGAGGAATTAGAGCTGATGATGTATTTGGCTCACAGAGCATTGCCTAGACTGTATCCATCTGTCAGCTATGAGCAGGACTAGTTACATATTTAGAAAGTTGCAGAACTTTCCCGTTAAATTTGGCTTACTTAAGACTGGGAAATCCCAACACAATGTGCTCCTTTCTAATGGTTATCAGGGAGAATACTACTTCCTGGGTGTAGCTCCCCTTATGTTGGTAAGGCTGACGTTATTGTGTCTGGACTTGTTAAGCATTTGTTGTGCTTACACTTCAGGAGTCGAGCAGAAACATAAGTAGAAGAGACGCTTCTAGAAATAGGTAAGTGGAGGATTACTTGGTATGACTACCCGCTATGGGTTAGTGTCTTTGTTGTACCCAGGTCCCAGTGTATGAGGCTGGTAATGGCTTTATTCTAACTTTGTGTATCTGTTTGTTTTCCTCCACTTTACTTTTTCCTCACTAATCTCTTTTCCTTTGTGTGTTGTTTTCCACTGTCAGACAAGCCTATATTGTTCACAGTGCCTAGTTTTTTTTTTTGTTTGTTTTTTACAAAAATAGTTTATTGATGAAATCATAAATAAAATTTACATACATTTCACATTGAAGATCCAAAATGTACATACATGTTATATTTAAATTCTAAACAGGCAAATAACATCCGATGATGTACAAGAAATGAAAACTTATCAAATGAACCCTTACATTGTTACTAAGTGTTTCCACTTTTTGGCTTTCCAAACTCCCTCTGCATCAGACCCTGACCTTCTACATTCTAACTGATACAGAAAATACATTTTACTCAGGAACAGTCTTACACAATCATTTTCCGACAACGCCTCATGTTTGAAAAGCAGGAGATTCCTGGCATCCCACAGAGTGTCCCGAAGTAAAATGGAGCAGATCCACATAAACCGATGTTTGGCGGACGTTGTTAATCCCAAACCAAAAGTAAAACAAAAGTAAGAAATATCTGACATGCCTGTAAGTTCTACAACTAAACTCTTTAAACGGTTAAAAACATTTTTAGCAAATTGACACTCCCAAAAAAGATGATAAACTGATTCCTCCTGACCACAACCTTCCCTTGGGCATGTTTGAGTACGCGCCAACCTTCTACGATACATAAATGCTCTTGTGGGTAATGCATCCTGGAACGCTAACCACGAAGTCTGTTTCTGCTTGGCTAATACCGGTAATTTCTGTAGGGTCTTCCAAACAGTTTGCGCCTGAGAATTTGAAATTCCAACAATATCTGCTGGAGATTGCAATTCTCTATATCTGGCGTTTACTTGCAACTTATTCGTGGCCTGCAAACCCAAAGTAGCTAGATTATACTTAACAAAAAATTGTTGTAAAGTAAAGTAGAAGGGTGGCGCCACAAAGGCCCATGGGCTAGTTCTATCAAGCTGCATCCACCCCCATCCTCTGAGAAGCCAACCTGCCAAATATTTCGCTAAAACTCCTGCCCATCTTCCTGATAATACCAGTTTGTTAATTAAAAGCCAATAATGGAGTTTTGCCAGATACGCTACATCTGGCATTCCTATCCCCCCATTCTGAAAGGTCTTGACACATGTAGCTCTGGCTACTCTTTCCATCACTGAGCCCCAAAGGAAAACATATAACAACCTGGTTAATCTTTGAGCGCACCTAGCAGATGGTGGAAACACATTTGTGACATATAAAATCATTGGTATAACAACAGCCTTAATGATTAGTACTTTCCCAAACAATGAAAGTTGCCTTACTTTATAATAATTCAACTTTTTTGCAATACGTATGCCTAATTGTTCATACGATTCGGTTCCTTGCAATGCATTATCAAAATGTATACCCAGGACCTTAATACCTCCTGGACTGCATGTAAGCTGATTATCTGTAATGGGTTTCCCAGCTGAAAATACTGAGTAAGTGGACTTAGCCCAATTAACAGACAAGGCAGAGATAGAGCAAAAAATCCTAAGATGAAGTTTCGCTCTATCTAGATCAGCTTTTGATGTGGACAAAAAGACCACATCATCCATATACGCTAGCACTTTAACGGCTAGATCTCTTCCTCCAGGGACAAAGAAACCTTTGACAAATTTGTCACGCATAACAGACAGAATAAGTGGGTCCATGACGCTAATAAATAAAATGGGCGACAAGGGACATCCTTGCCTAACCCCCGACAAAACCGTGAAACTAGGCCCAATAAATCCATTGATTTGAATGCAGCTAGTTATCCCAGAGTACATAGCTGAAATGACTGCTAGCATTTGAGGCGGAATCCCAAAGGCTTTAAGAACTTGAAATAAAAAAGCATGAGACACTGTGTCATACGCCTTTTGCAAATCAATGGATGTTAGAACCAAAGGAGTTCCACGACATTGCGATAAGTGAATAGCGTCACGGAGGAACACTAAATTCTCATGTATCCTCCTTCCAGGCACGGCACAAGTTTGAGCTGGCGTGAACAAGGAAGGAAGCACGGACTTGAGACGAGTAGTAATAATTTTTGCCACTACTTTATAGTCAAAATTAAGCAGCGTAATTGGTCTCCAATTCCGAACATCCTTCTTGTCCCCTTTTTTATGCAACAGGGTAATCACACCCTGCAGCATAGACGGGCACAACGCTCCTGTCAAGAAGATACATTGGACAACTTGTACAAAGTATATCTTAATAACATCCCAGAAAGTAAGATAAAATTCTTTGCCTAAACCATCCAGTCCAGGAGTCTTATTGGCCTTCATCGATACAATAGCCTGGTACACCTCCTCCTCCGTAATAGGGGAAGTGAGAAGTGTACACTGTTCCGCAGGAACCTGTGTCTGAATAACAGAAACATACTCATTCATTTCAGCAACCGAAGCCGCATCCTTATTTGCATACAAATCTGTATAGAATTCGGTCACTACCGGCATCACTTCAGGTCCCTGCACTTCTATACCCGAAGAGTTGTATACCTGTTGCAGAATGGCCCGTTGCTGAAAAGCTTTTTGAAAGAAAAACCGTGTACACTTCTCACCCTCCTCCACATGCTGTACCTTTGACTGAAACACAATGCTCTTACCCTTTTTGTTGAGAAAATCAGCAAAAATAAGTTTTGCTTCTTCTAACTCGGCTGTAACATCAACACCTATAGCTTTAAACTTATTTAAGGTCACAATTTTATGAATAAGATCATTATAGTCCTTTCTTTGCTTCTTTGCGACCTTCTGACCAAAGGACTTAAAAAAATGAGCCATTTCAATTTTAACCCAATCCCACCATTCAAAAATAGTACAGTAATTTGCCTTTTGTGCGGACCATATTGCAAACTGTGCCACAAACAATGAATGAATGTCTGGATGCGCTAGTAACTGGGTGTTCAGCTTCCAAAAACCCCGACCTCTCTCCGCTATACCAGGTAAGTCAAAAGAGGTCAGCAGCCCCATATGATCTGAAAAGCCTACAGGTAAATGTTTAAAGTCCTGTGGAACAAAATGTGCCGAACTCAACACATAATCTATTCTGGGCGACACTGTTCCTCTATCTGAATAATACGTAAAATGCGAGTTTGCGTTATGTAGAAAAGCGGAAACGTCACATAGCTTAAAATCTTGAATAATGTGGTTTAACAATTTACCTGTAAGGTCAATGGTGACTGGTGTTAATCCTGACCGACCTGTAGAGTCGATTACACAATTCAAATCTCCTATCAGCAAGGTAGGCATAGTGCCCGGCAAGAAAAACTTAAGTTGCTCCATAAATAGCACACGTTCAGCCTTGTTTGCCGGAGCATAACAGTTAAACACTCTAACGTGAACTCCTGCATAATCTAAGTCTACCTGCTGTAGTCGACCTGGCAAAAGGACTCGATTCTGAAACACGGAGAGATACGGGGATTTTGTTAGTACACCCAGACCAGCGTTACGGGATCCGTCCGACAGCACCCAATAGGCACTTCCATATGTCCATTCCTGCGAAGAGGGCAGGAACGATAAACCGCACTCCTGCAATAAAAAAAAAAAGTCTGCTGGAACAGTAGAAAGATAGTCCAGAACGGCAGCACGCCTATTTCGAGAGGCTATGCCCCTAACATTTAAAGAAAGTATACGAAACATTAGAAAGAAAATAAAAAAGGAAAAGACAGAAAAAGAAAGACAGACTTAAAGTTAGGAGCCCTATTTGGGGGGGGGGTATGAGTATTATCCCTCCCGCAACGACTCTGGCGCGACCGTGTGTATAATGGGACCTGAAGCCTTCGCGAAGGGAAGAGGGGAACATATATGAAATATATCAGGCCTCCACCCAGGATAGAGCCCTGATTACAGGGGGCCTCCTGGGACTTACCCATGAAGTACAGTTAGTAGCCTTAACAAGGATCACTGTACTAATCCACAGCTGAAGAATACATACAGATACCACATAAGGTTATAACAGTAGCTTTATAAGAATCAACAGGGTAATAATACATACATAAAATATACCAGAACACAGCAATACTACAACAACCAGCAAGTCCTCAACCGTCTTAGGTTATATACGGGATATATATAGATATATAGCAAGAGTCCAGGCACAATACCCCAGGCAACAGAAGGATGAGGGGCCCCGTGGATGACTGTGGATCCCGGATTCTTCCAGGAGATGACAGACAGCCGATCAGGAGATGATGATGATGATGGTGAGATTCTCCAGGCAGCAAACAGGGCGCGGGACGGCAGTAGATGCAGGCCTGACTACCCAACACGAGTCCTTAACGCCAGCTAAACACGGCACCGGGCTCAACTAGCTAGTGGCCTTCGGAAGCCAACCTATCACTGTCCTGAACATATATATATATGGATCCCAACTACGGACAGCTAGGTCCTGTGAGTATATAGGGGGTAACACATACCAACTATATACTGTGAAGTAAAGAGGAACAAGTGGCTCTAGACTCCCCCAGACATAACATGTCGTCTCAGCAGCGCTCACACTCTCCCCCCGCAGCTCTGCCTCACATGTGTCTGACTCACTGTATTTACAAAACAAAACTTGCACTAAATGCCTGGGGCTCTGAAGCCAAACTGCAGGGGCAAAGAAGCCAGATACATTATATACTAGTAGAAATGGCAGTTCCCACCTCTCCCTTGGTGAAATCTTTACGTCACGTCAAAGACATACAAAGTCATAGTATACAGTCAACATTACCAAGACAATATCAATATGGTTGCTTGCATTTACAGAATCACAACAGGTTAATAGGAACAGCCAGCAGGAGCGAAAATGGTAACATATTGACCAAAGTGGACACGCACCCACCAAGCTGGTATAAATGAGGCTGAGTAGTAAATTGGGGTCCCCCAAACACATATGTCAGCATAGGTGGAGGGGCAATTCTCTCTCCTCTCCGTACCTCTCTCGAGGTAAACAGCATGTCCAGGCCCTAAACTAGGGTTGTCGCCATGGGAGGGGATGGTGCTGGTGGCGAGGAGAGCTAGATCCCTGCTCATCTGTAGACACAGATCTAGGTACGAATTCTGGAGTTTGAGGGTTCATAGGTCTCCCTGAAGGAGAAGATACTGGTGATCTAGGAACTTCAGGAGCCACAGTCCAACACCCAGGAGTTTCAGGAAGGAGGTGGAATATCGGCTAAGGACTGGGAGAATCGAGGCCGAGCCATCATTGGAGATATCCATACATCAACTGAGGTAAGGCAACAAATGATTTCTATGCCAAGTCCGATCCGTCCCGCCTTTTATCTGTAG
The DNA here is from genome assembly GCA_947044405.1 of Leptodactylus fallax. Classification (NCBI taxonomy): domain Eukaryota; kingdom Metazoa; phylum Chordata; class Amphibia; order Anura; family Leptodactylidae; genus Leptodactylus; species Leptodactylus fallax. Next base: position 115,294 of record CAMRHE010000410.1, read on the forward strand.
ACGGTATTCCAGGCAACCGATCTACCACTGTAAAGAGTTCACCGCATCGATCAGCAGCTATGTTTGCAGATGCTCCCAAATCGGCAGAACATGGTCCCCAGGGTTCAATTCTCGGTATCTTACTCGAAGATCAAATCTCCTTTTATTTCCTTCATTCACTTTGGCCGCATTTTCCTCAGCCAGCTGATAAGCACTCTTAAGCGTTTCTTTCAAACGTGCCACGTATCGGTAATGATCTCGATGACTGATACCATCGGTAGAGACTCCCAACAAGATGTCAATAGGTAGCCTAGGCTCTCTTCCAAACATCAGAAAGTATGGTGAATATCCGTGCTCTCGTGCCTTGTACTATTATAGGCAGCACCAAGCCTCCACTCGACTCCAGGATCGCTTATCCTCAATTCGTAAGGTACCAAGCATATAAGTAAAGTCCTGTTAAATCTTTCAGGAAGGGCATCTCCCTCTGGATGGTAAGGCGCGTCCGACTTTGCGGATGTTCAACAACTGAAGTAACCTTGATCAGGTACCTCAAAATCCGGCCTTGATCAGAATGCAACCGGTGTGGTAAGCCATAATGGATAAAATACTTTTCCAAAGCACCGCAACAGTGACTGCTTTTTGATCCTTAGTCGGAAAGGCTTGAGCATATCGTGTGAAGTGATCAGTCACCACCAATACATTTCCAAATCCTCTGGAGTCGTTGTCAATACAAAGGAAGTCTATGCAGACAAGATCCATGGGGCCCGAACTCTTCAAGTGTCCCAGAAGGCCGCCGAACGGGACAGTCTTCCTCTGCAAACATCGCGACAGCACCACACAGACGAGTCACGGTATCTCTCATTTTGGGCCAGTAGAATCGGTCTTGTATTAGGCCATAAGTCTTCCAGGTCCCAAATGACCATGATAATCAGCAGACTGGAAAATCATCTCTGAAAGCAGCTTGGAATAACTAGTTGGCGCCTTCCAGGGTGATCATGATACAGCACCACACGATAAAGTAGGCCATTGTCATTTCAAACTTCTCCCAATCTCGTAGAAGTTGACTGCATTCAGAGGGTAGGGATGTCTTTAACATCGTCTTGAGAACTCACGCTTGATAAAGAGGTCCAATTAAAGGAAGTCTTGACCCAGATCATCGCTTGAAGATATAGAACAACCAAGGCAAAGCGGAGGGAGGCAAACATGTCTGGTACAGCTTCGGGACCCCCCCAATAGAGTCAATAAGCCGAGTTTCAGAAAAGGCTACCGGCTTCAACAAGCAGCCAGGCACACAAAGCTCCTACTCCAGGACGGCACCCCCCCCACTCGGACTAGGTAACAGGGCGATAGAGCACGCCAATGTCTAGGCCCCGATTTATACTTGAGTGTGAATTGGTAGTTGGATAAAGCGCCAACCAGCGATGTCCGTAGCAGAGTTTAGCGGTTGACAAAACGTATGTCAGGGGATTGTTGTATGTTCTTACTTCAAACGGGCCCGATAAATAGTCATGTAATTTATCAACAATGGCCCACTTGAGCGCCAAAAACCCAAAGTACTGGATAATTTTGCTGGGAGAAAGACTGACATGAAAGCATGGGGAACCCGGCCGGGATTCTGGGCAGCACGCCACCTAATCCTTCAAAGCTGGCATCTACAGTAGCACATATGGCTTCTGTGCATCAGCATAAGCCGAACGGGAGCTTCTGTCAATTTCTTCTTCAACAACTTAAAGCTTCTTCACAATCGCAGTCCACCTATCGCCAAAAAGGCTGGAAGACCCCTCTTTCCCGGATCTCCGCACACCTAACAGGGAGGAGGGCTCGAGCAATTTTTGAATATCCTTCCACAAATCGTGATAGAATCCACAAAACCCCAAGAAAGATTGCAACTCCGTAATATTTTGCGGTCGGGGCCAATTCACCACAGCTTCAATCTTACCAGGATCGGTAGCAACTCCTTCAGCAGAAACAATATGACCTACATAAGTGACCGAAGATCTACAAAATTTGCATTTGTCAGCGACAACTTCAGCCCCTCTTCTTTTAAGCGATGGAGTACTCTCATGAGTCGTTCTTCATGTTCTTCCAGCGTCTTTCCAAACACAATAATGTCATCAAGATATACAAGGCATTCCCGGGGCACTAAATCACCTAACACTCTTTCCATCAACCTTTGGAACGTTGCTGGCGCACCTTTTGTACCTTGCGGCATACGAGTGAACTGGAAAGAAACCCAAGGGGCATATGAAAGCTGTCTTTTCCTATCCTCAGGTGCCATTGGGACTTGATAGTATCCTGATCTTAGGTCCAGCACTGTGAACCAACAGTTTCCATTCAGAGCTTCCAGAGCTCTTCAATTCTCGGCAGTGTATACTGATCAGGTAAGGTTCTCCGGTTCAGAGTTCTGTAATCCACACATAGGCGAATTGCTCCAGATTTTTTTCTTACCACCACAATAGGTGAGGCATAGGGGCTCTTACTGTCCACAATGATCCCCTGACCTTTCATTTGCTGTAGAGTCTGTCTTAACCATCAACATCCTTTGGAGCAACCCCGTGGTCGCTCCCGGAAGGGAGTAGAATCGGTCAATCGGAAAGTGTGTTGAGCACTTTTAGCACAACCTACACCATATCATCCATGGAGAACACTCCGATAATTCAGACAACTTCTGTGTCAGTCGCTGATTCCAGGCCTCTGGTAAATGTGGATCACTCAAGTCAAGATTGAGATTAGGGATTGCATCTCGGATTTGAATCCTGCACACTTCAGCGTATGGATTTACCCAAGCACAGGGTAGCAGTGGGCCACATTCTGGTATGGTCCAATTACAATCGGATGCGGTGAACAGTTCCTCACTGTCACACAGGTAGATAACTCCACTTTATTTCTCCAGTCCTTCTCTCTGGGATCACCATCCAGCCATTCTGGTTAATCATTTCTTCAGGGGTTTCCATAAGGACATAACTCCCCCTTCAAGCAAATCGGGAGCAATGCTGGAGGCTACCTCAGAATTCTCTCCCCGCCGGCAGGAACTTCCACGGTTCTCTCACCGATATGATATACCATTCCATGTCGATAGCCAGTAGACAGGGCATCACAGAGTTCTCTAAGATCAGAAGATATATTCACCGGCTGAGCTGCAGGGTTCCAATCTCTTCCAAGAAACTTCTGAAAAGCATAATGCACTGCGGGACAATTAGTGCCAAGTATCACAGGAGCTGCACAAGAATCCCCTGTATCAGGACAGACAAGAGCCGTAATCTTCATGGGAGCGACACTCTGATCTTCTAATTCAGGGACAGCTATAACTACTTGTAGGCTGCCATCTACAGGATATGATCCTGAATTAAGCCCCCACAATTTCATTTGTCCTGTAGACTGAAGAGGTATATCCCTCAGATACTTTTGGTAGAACGAGCGATAAATCAGGGTCACTTGAGATCCTGTATCAAACAGGGCAGGAGCGGCATGACCATTGACAGTGACTTTGACAACGGACCTGGAGCCCGCGATAGCGCCTCTGGTCTTTACTCGGCCCGCCTTCCTTCGGTGTCTTTGATTCTGAATAGAGAAGACAGCACTGTGTCCCAATCCCTCACTGTCCTCCGTACACTGTCTGGCAGTATGGCCCGTCTGACCACATTTATAACAGGTTCTAGCATCCTTCCTCCATTGAGTGGCAGTGGGTGGAGTGGCGGACTGTCTAAGTTCTGACCGCTCCGCTGGTTTGTCCTTGTTTGAATTAGGAACAACATCTTCTTTAGAGATGCTTTTCGCTTTCTTAGGGGTACTAAAACTAATGTCAGCTTCTTGTTTCTTCACTAACTTCATTAAGTCAGGAAATGGAAGGACTCTATCAGATAGTAAGACCTTGAGTACTTGAGCAAGAGGATGATGAGGTTGTAACCCTCTCACCAACTGACTGGTTCTCATAGCGTCTACCTCTGAAGTAGATATAGCTGCGTGGTACACCAGACGTGAAAGAAGTAGCTGTAAACGGTTAATAAAAGTAGAGACATTTTCCCCTTCTTTTTGACGAACCATTCGGTAATCAGTAACCATCTGGGCAAGGTCATAGTATGGCTCAAAGTGATCAGACAGTACTTGTATATAGTCCAATGCACTCACTCCTTCATGAGAGTCTCTGTACAAGCGGATCAATTCTGCAGCAGGAGACCGCAAACTTTCACTGATACGCTGCCGCTTGCCTTCTTCAGAGCAAGACCATTCCTTCAGGCATTGGAGAGTATGTTCTTTCCATATCTCAAAGTTTTCCTCCCCTTGTGGTACTGGGACATTACCAGAGAATACCTTTAGTTTCTTGTAGTGAGTGGCCTGCAGGCCCTGAGCTAACATTTCAGTCAGCCTGGCTAAAGTGCTAATAGCACTGTCACTAGAGGAACTGCTAGCGACGGCCATACTGGGGGGGTAACTGGCTGAGCGGGGTTCTTCCTTTACCTGAACCAGGGGAGGAACAGGCGGTCGGTAATCCCATGTAGTAGCTAGTGGGAGGTTCCCCTCTGAGCTATATCGCTTCTCCATATCAATGATTATTCCCACTTCTAAATCTCAGCAGTGCCTCCAAATGTAGCCCTATTTGGGGGGGGTATGAGTATTATCCCTCCCGCAACAGACTCTGGCGCTGACCTGTGTGTATAATGGGACCTGAAGCCTTCGCTGAAGGGAAGAGTGGGAACATATATGAAATATATCAGTGCCTCCACCCAGGATAGAGCCTCTGTATTACAGGGAGGATCTCTTCCTGGGACTTACCCATGAAGTACAGTTAGTAGCCTTAACAAGGATCACTGTACTAATCTCACAGTCTGAAGAATACATACAGATACCACATAAGGTTATAACAGTAGCTTTATAAGAATCAACAGGGTAATAATACATACATACAATATACTCAGAACACAGCAGTACTACAACAACCAGCAAGTCCTCAACCGTCTTAGGTTATATACCCGGGTATATATATAGATATATAGCAAGAGTCCAGTGCACAATACCTCCAGGCAACAGAAGAGATGCAGGGGCCCCTGTGGATGACTGTGGATCCTCGGATTCTTCCAGGAGATGACAGACAGCCGATCAGGAGATGATGATGATGATGGTGAGATTCTTCACAGGCAGCAAACAGGGCGACGGTGACGGCAGTAGATGCAGGCCTGACTACCCTAACACTGAGTCCTTAACCTGCCAGCTAAACTACTAGTGCAACCGGGCCTCTAACTAGCTAGCTGGCCTTCGGAAGCCTAACCTATCACTGCCCTGAACTATATATATATATTGATCCCTAACTACGGTTACTAGCTAGGTCCTGTGAGTATATAGGGGGTAACACATACCTAACTATATACTGTGAAGTAAAGAGGAACAAGTGGCTCTTAGACTCCCCCAGACATAACATGTCTGTCTCAGCAGCTCTGCTCACATCTCTCCCCCCAGCAGCTCTGCCTCACATGTGTCTGACTCACTGTATTTACAAAACAAAACTTGCACTAAATGCCTGGGGTCTCTGAAGCCAAACTGCAGGGGCAAAGAAGCCAGATACATTATATACTAGTAGAAATGGCAGTTCCCTACATTAGTCTTTGTTGTCCTTGGGGTCAGCGAACCCACATACCGCCGTCAGATTTCCGACATCCTCCTGTGCCAGAAATGCAGTTGACGGCGAAATCGGGTTTTGGTCTTGAGCTTCTGGATCGGCCAACACCATGTACCGATTCGCAGCTTCCACCAGGGCTAACTTCTTCTTCCTTGGGGGTCCCGCCTTCTTACGCAGGCTCCTGCGTCTAGTTGTAACAAGGTGGAACTCCGCCGCATCCGAAGACTCTTGTGGGGTAGGGCTAATTACTGTTCCGGAAGAGGTGATATCTTGCGAATTATCTGGGAGAGGTGTATCTGCCCAAATAATATCCGGTACACTGTCTTCATTATCAGAGACCATTGGAGAATGGAACTCCTCCACTTCGTCATCTGACAACATTTCAGTCTCAATGTCATTCAGGGGAACAGCTTTTATTTTTGAAATCCCCGCCTGAATTCTCTGCCAGCTCCCAGCTGCTGTGGAGTGAGCAGCCGACCCCCTCCCTTTTTTCTCTGGCTGCTTGCCAAGAACAGCCAGCGTTCCATTCTCAGCAGCAGCAGAATCCTGCACCTGGTCATTAGACAACGTATTAGAGTCAAGCCTTGCTTGCTCTACAGGGGGTCCTTGAGGAGAGGGAGGCAAAGGAGGGTAGAGTGCCTGGCTACCATGAGCCTTTGCATCGTGCTGTGTTGTGCTTTACATACTATTTTCCTGCCCACTTTCCCCAGTTGTATGGATTACATGGGCTGGGGGTGGAGCAAGGGAGGTACTCCCACAGTCCTTAGCGGTGGTTATGACGTCATCAGGGGGGCGGGGCTTAGGATTCCCTTTGTTCGCCGGCAGCCTTTACTTTCACTTTGGTAGAATCAGCGCTGCTCTGCACGTGGGGGCTGGGGAGCTGCTGCGACTCTGCCGCTCGCTCAGCTGATGTCTCCCTCTCCTTGTCTGCAGCGTCGGAGACATCAGCGAGTGTGACCGGGTAGAATACTGGGCCTTGTTGCGGTCGGGCAGCGTCAGCATAGCTACGGGCACACACTGTACCCGCGGGGCAATCTTTGGCAAGATGTGTACGCAGCCCGCACAGATCACATGCACGTGGCTTTGTACATCTAGCTGCCTCATGCTCCGCGCTGCCACAGTTCCTACATAAACGGCCAGTGGGACATGAGTCTTGTGTATGCCCAAACAAGTAGCAGAGTCTGCAGTAGCGGGGCTGGCCAGGGTAAACTAGGTATCCCCTATTACCACCCAGGGAAAATGACGCTGGCGGGTGCTGCACACCGCCAATAGCCTTAGAATCAGGCTTAAAGCGCACCCAAAAACGTATCTTCCCATTATGAATCCCAAAAGTGTTCTTCAGCTTAATGCCTCCACGTACCGTAATACAGTATCTCTGTAAAAACGCCACCACATGCGAAGTCTCTGTAAAAGGGTTGAACAGATGAACGGTGACTGGCTTGTCATCCATCTGAAACATGGGAATAATCTGGAAATTGCGCAATTCCGGCGCGTTGCTGCTGGTCCTGCATCTCTCAAAATTGTTGAGGCACTGTGATTCAAATCCAAAAGTGACATCGTAGGTCCCACGCGCCTGGTTGTCCTGTAAACAGTATACGTCGTCCGCCTTCAGTTTAAGAAAACCAAAAATAACATCTTGCACGAATGTAGTCAAATTTATCTTCTCTCTCATATCTGGCCTAGCCAGAAAATGAATGGTATTTCTCATTCCTGAGAACTCCATGGTATAAGATCCACTTCTTATACGTCTTATAGGCCTAGTACTACGTCTATATTATCTGCAGAGGCCCGTCAGCTATAGGGCTGAATCTATCACAATGGTAGATAAAATATGTACCGATAGTCAAAAAGGGTCCCACTCAATGCACATTTTGGTATTATTCACTGTTGGGTTGTTAGAGGGGCTGGCGGCGTTAATGAGTGCCAGACTGGACAATATGCCACGGTTCCTTATCCATACTGGGCTCCCTGAGGACTAGATCTCCAGCAGAAAGTCTACAGTAGATAAGAATGGGGTCTTGACAGCCAATAAAACTTTTTCAACTTTATTTTTGCTTCCGAGATGTACTGTATTCCTCTGACAGTCATTAAATATTGGTTTTAAAATTAAAGGGGTTTTCCGGGCAAAAAATCTTTTTTTTTAAAAAAGGCCTGTCTCTCACCCAGTGTTTCATCCCATACTGTCTCGCTTGCCTATGGCATGCTAATGGAGGGCTCCGATACTTGCTTGCCAGCGTTTGCGAGTGACTGGGAGAGGGAATTGGGGGTCTCGTTCTCGCCAGACGTGTGGTCATCGGCTTTCCAGGCATGCCGCAAATTCTCCGTGTCTTGCAGTGGTATAGAGTCCCCTCTGTCCTCCATGAGATTTACCCCTCCACATCGGACTGATGATGGAGATGTAACGTTGACCGGGGTACGATGACACACGTTTGGTGGGGATGTACACTCCTTCACCCCTTTTAATGTCTGCCGAATTATTCCAACGGTCACTGAAATCCCTCTGAATGATGATCCTGCTCCCCTCCTCCTCTCCATTTTCCCGGGAAAGTTCAGGAAGCATATCCGTAGACTGTTAGGCTTCCTATTAATTGCAGCGCGGTCCGTTATCCCTAGACTGTGGAAATCCCCAACGCCCCCCTCTCTGTTGTCTTGGCTTCAGGAGCATGGAAGGCTTGGTTGCGGAGTTGAAACATGACGATAGAGTCCATCAGCAAACATGGCTCCTGTGGAACTACTTCTATTACTCTGCCGAGTTTCAGTCTGCCTTCCCCTCTGTACCTTCATAACCTTCCCTTTTTTTTTTTTTTTCTTTTCTCCTGTTCTCTTTCTGTTGATATGATGTATACCTGCCTTGTTTTTGTTGTTGGATCTACTGTTTGACTCTGATTCTGCTGTGACAGAGCTTTTGTTATTACCTCCTGCCCTCAGTCCTCCCTGTTACCCACCTGATGTACCCTGTTCTCCCTGCTCCTCCCACCCCCTTTTCCTAACCCCCCTTCTATGCACCACCTCTGTTAGTATTGTGTTGTGATATGTTTACTATTTTTCAACAAAAACTTTAATAAAACTTCTTAATGAAAAAAAAAAAAGGCTTCCTGTCCAGACTTCCTTCTGTGGGACAGCTCCTCCTCTTGTTTGACGTCTGCCGGCACATGCGCAATAGTTCCAGCATTGTGCTGTAGCCCGCCACTCCATTTCTTTTCTGTGAATTCCTGCGCTGAAATCTGCTTCTGTCCCACATTTATTCTTTCCTTTGTTTTATTGTTAACACCTGAAATCTGTACTTTTCACTCAAGAATGGATGTGCGAGCTCCTGTATAATACAGAGAGTCTGAGGCTGGAGAGTGCTCACTTAAGTTATATTTCAGGCATTATAAAATCCAAGAACAGTGCTCCTGGTGTCATATGTCAAAGACATGACACCAGAATTGCAGTTTTATGTGTATTACAATAGGTTCACACCTACGTCTGTCAAGAGGAAATTGAGCCGGCCGCACAGAAGGAAGTGATGACCCATAGCCAGAAGATCCACACAAGAAGACAGGTAAGTATGATGGGGTGGGGGGCTGAGTTAGTTAGGAAGGGCTAGTAGTGGGCGGGCTAGCTAGGGAAACAGGGAGGAGTGAAAGAAAGGGAGGGGGAGGGAGTGAGAGAGGGAGGTGGTGTGAGACAGCTCTGAGTGAAGTGCAATGCATCATGGTAGTTGTAGGATAAAAGGACAGGAAGCTACCCATGTAAACAAATGCAGAGGATGCCAGGAGCTCCCAGAGAAACCCAGAAATCACTCAACACACTGCTAAAGGTATTTGGGTGCACTTAATAACCCATTAATAGCACTAACTGACCTTTTTTTAAAAAAAAGATTTTTTTTGCCTGGAAAACCCCTTTAAACACCATTTGGGACATATATAGTCTCTGCTGACATTTTTAAGCCACCCACGCCACTTTTCACCACCAAGAAGGGACGTAGTGGGAGTATGTTGGGTTATCAGCCAACAACCCTGCCAGATTTATTATCAGGCGTAAATTATATTATATGACATAAATGATGCAGGAAATCTATGTAAACCTATAGTCTCCACCGTGCAGTTCTCCAGCTGTCAGGGAATGCTAGGGGTAGTAGTGTTTCTTCTCCAAGTTAAGGCCAGGGCCTCACGCAGCGTAAATGTCGCGGTAGAAACGCCACAGTAAAAACCGCAACGTTTTACAGTCCCTGCAAAATGAATGAGATTCTGGCTAATCCCATCCATACATTGCAGGAACATATGCACAACGGACATGCTGCAATTTCAAAAATATCACGTTTTTGTAAATTGTAGCATGTCAATTATACCTACGGAAACACCAGCGATTTCCGTATAGGCAGGGGCGTAACTACCGGGGTAGCAGTGGTAGCGACTGCCACAGGGCCCGGAACATTACGGGGCCCGGAGCCCTGTGGCAGTCGCTACCGCGAACCCCACAATCACTGCTATCGTTATACTCCGGGGTCTTTTGAGACCCCAGAGTATAACGATCGGGGGCCCAGGGGAGGTGAGCGAACATAAAAAACACAGTAACTCACCTCTCCGCCGCTCCGCAGGCTTCGGGCCTGTTTGGTGACGTCCCAGACGTCAGCCGACATCATTATGCGTCGCGACGCCGGCCTGGATCGTGCGAGATCCGATAAGATGGCCGAAGTAGCGCACAGGAGTGCACCGGAGCGAGGAAGAGGTAAGTTGCAGTGTTTTCTATGTTTCTATCCTCCCCTGGGTCTCCGATCATTATACTCTGGGGTCTGAAAAGACCCCAGAGTATAATAATCGTTCATGGGTGGTCCACTATGGGGCATAATACTGTGTGCAGGGGCCACTATGGGGCAAACTACTGTGTGCAGGGGCTACTATGGGGCAAACAACTGTGTGCAGGGGCTACTATGGGGCAAACTACTGTGTGCAGGGGCCACTATGGGGCAAACTACTGTGTGCAGGGGCCACTATGGGGCAAACTACTGTGTGCAGGCGCCACTATGGGGCAAACTACTGTGTGCAGGGGCCACTATGGGGCAAACTACTGTGTGCAGGGGCCACTATGGGGCATAATATTGTGTGCAGGGGCCACTATGCTGCATAATACCTTGTCCAGGGGCCACTATGGGGCATAATACCGTGTGCAGGGGCCACTATGGGGCATAATACCGTGTGCAGAGGCTACTATGGGACATAATTCCGTGTGCAGGCGCCACTATGGGGCAAACTACTGTGTGCAGGGGCCACTATGGGGCAAACTACTGTGTGCATGGGCCACTATGGGGCATAATATTGTGTGCATGGGCCACTATGCTGCATAATACCTTGTCCAGGGGCCACTATGGGGCATAATACCGTGTGCAGGGGCCACTATGGGGCATAATACCGTGTGCAGAGGCCACTATGGGACATAATACCGTGTGCAGGGGCCACTATGGGGCAAAATAGTGTGCGCAGGAATGCGGTTTGTGTGTGGGGGGGGGGGGGGGGTTGGGGGCGGCGGTTTGGGGGGTTGGGGGCGGAGGCTTGGGGGGGTTGGGGGCGGCGACTTGGGGGCGGGCGGATTGGGGGGGGGGGGCCCCATGTCAAATGTTCGCCTTGGGGCCCAGCCATTCCTAGTTACACCACTGCGTATAGGTATAATAGAAGCAGAGGAAAACTGTGGACTCTCTGTGAAAACCATGATGCATTTCCGCCAAGATTTTTCCCACAGCGCTTTTTGGCTGCAGCTTCCTACGTGGGGCCTTAGCTTAAAGATCACTGATATAGGATGTGATACTTCTGTTGATGCAGGATGTGCATAGAGGGGTCTTCTACACCTTTTTCTACAATTCTTACACACTTTATACATTAAGTGTTCTCATTTCCATTGACCTGTTCCTGCATTATGCCATTAACCCTTTAAGGACGCGGGGTAGTTTGGACATAATGCTCAACTTGTTTTTATATTTTCCTTTTCCGCCTTCCAAAATTCATAACTTTTTCATTTTTATGTCGACTTAGCCATGTGAGGGCTTATTCTTTGTGTGACAAGTTGTTCTTTCCACTGCACATTTTGGGGTACATATGATGTTTTGATTAACTTTTATTAATGTATTTGGGGGGGGGTCTGTGTACTATGTGTATTCTATAATTTTTTGCATTTTACTTCTACGGTGTTCACTCCTCATTAAAAATTACATGGAAACTTTGTCCGACAGGTCATTACGATTACAGCGATACCAGATTGATTTTATTATGTTTTACCACCATAAATAAAATGTAATTTTTTGAAAATTAACTATTTTGTGGGGTCACGGTATTTTGATGTCTATAACTTTTTTACTGTTTAGTTGACAGGCTCTTTATTTGCAGGGCAAGTTGTCGTTTTTATTGATACCAATTTATTATATGTATGACTTTTTTTTTTTTTTATTGCTATTTTTGGGGGGAAGGACAAGGACTAAGGACACGTCGGAATAGCCTTCAGAAAAGCTATTCTACTCCTACCTTTACTGTTGCATCACGCCCACAGAGCCGCTCGTGTAGGAATAGAAAAAAGATGGCTGCTGGACATGCGCAGAGCCAGGAAAATAGCTGTTTTTTAACGTGATTTGCTGCAAATTCATTCAGATCGAATCGAATAGTTTTGGGAAATTCAGCGAAGCTGCCGAATCACTGAAAAAATTAGTCTTTAGGGTGGGGGTGGGGGGGTCTCTCAAAGGTGTGGTCTTCTGGAGAGGTTTCACTGTATAGATAGATAGATAGATAGATAGATGCACCCCTTATACAGTCATGGCCAAAAGTTTTGAGAATGATACAAATATTAATTTTTACAAAGTCTACTGCTTCAGTTTTTCTAATGGCAATTTGCATATACTCCAGAATGTTATAAAGAGTGATCAGCTTAACAGCAATTACTTGCAAAGTCAATATTTGCCTAGAAAATGAACTTTATCCCCCAAAACACATTTCAACATCATTGCAGCCCTGCCTTAAAAGGACCACCTAACATCGTTTCAGTGATTTCTCCATTAACACAGGTGTGGGTGTTGATGAGGACAGGGCTGGAGATCAATCTGTCATGATTAAGTAAGAATGACACCACTGGACACTTTAAAAGGAGGCTGGTGCTTGCCATCATTGTTTCTCTTCTGTTAACCATGGTTATCTCTAAAGAAACACGTGCAGTCATCATTGCACTGCACAAAAATGGCCTAACTGGGAAGAGTATTGCAGCTAGAAAGATTGCACCTCAGTCAACAATATATCGCATCATCAAGAACTTCAAGGAGAGAGGTTCCATTGGTGCCAAAAAGGCTCCAGGGCGCCCAAGAAAGACCAGCAAGCGGCAGGACCGTCTCTTAAAAGTGTTTCAGCTGCGGGATCGGGCTACCAGCAGTGCAGAGCTTGCTGAGGAATGGCAGCAGGCAGGTGTGAGTGCATCTGCACGCACTGTGAGGCGGAGACTCTTGGAGCAAGGCCTGGTCTCAAGGAGGGCAGCAAAGAAGCCACTTCTCTCCAGAAAAAACATCAGGGACAGACTGATATTCTGCAAAAGGTACAGGGAGTGGACTGCTGAGGACTGGTGTAAAGTCATTTTCTCTGATGAATCCCCTTTTCGATTGTTTGGAACATCTGGAAAACAGCTTATTCGGAGAAGAAGAGGTGAGCGCTACCACCAGTCTTGTCTCATGCCAACTGTAAAGCATCCTGAAACCATTCATGTGTGGGGTTGCTTCTCAGCCAAGGGAATCGGCTCTCTCACAGTCTTGCCTAAAAACACAGCCATGAATAAAGAATGGTACCAGAATGTCCTCCAAGAGCAACTTCTCCCAACCGTCCAAGAGCAGTTTGGCGCTCAACAATGCCTTTTCCAGCATGATGGAGCACCTTGCCATAAAGCAAAGGTGATAACTAAATGGCTCAGGGAACAAAACATAGAGATTTTGGGTCCACGGCCTGGAAACTCCCCAGATCTTAATCCCATTGAGAACTTGTGGTCAATCATCAAGAGACGGGTGGACAAACAAAAACCAACAAATTCAGACAAAATTAAAGCATTGATTCTGCAAGAATGGACTGCTATCAGTCAGGATTTGGTCCAGAAGTTGATTGAGAGCATGCCAGGGAGAATTGCAGAGGTCCTGAAGAAGAAGGGTCAACACTGCAAATATTGACTTGCTGCATTAACTCATTCTAACTGTCAATATAAGCTTCTGTTACTCATAATATGAATGCAATTATATTTCTGTATGTGATAAAAACATCTGACAAACACACATAAAAACCAGAGGGCAGCAGATCATGTGAAAATATAATATTTGTGTCATTCTCAAAACTTTTGGCCATGACTGTAGTTATACCCCTGTCATGAATTGTTGCTCACAGCTTGTTATGCAGCTTTTTTTATTGTTAAAAAAAAAAGTTACCTTTTCTGTAAATTGTTATATTATGGTCTATAGAGAATAGATTTTTTTGGAATTTTTGCGATTTTATTGTTAGTTTGAATGAGGTCTAATGTGTGGTAGCATTCATTGCGGTCGCACTAAGTGAATTGTAATTCCACTTAGTTATCAGTCTGAAGGCCAGTGTTGAAAGCAATGGGTCAGTAGTCAAGATGTTGGATACTACTTGCCCTTTAAAACAGAAAGTCTGCTATGATACATTACAGTGATGACTTGCAGAACATGGGCTAAATTTACCATCTGCCCACATCATGTACTGCCTTTTGAGGAGTGTAAGGAATTGTTTCATTTTCTGTATATAGATGGATTAAGCCCGTGTACATGGCAGATGATAAAGTAAGTGACCAGTTTTTATATATTTTACATAATGCATTAAAGCAGTATACTAAACTGCTAGTGTCAAGTTATCCCCTAAGGAATTATTGCTAGATCTGGGGTTGCAAGTGCTGGTACCTCCACTGATCATGTGTATGCAAATATGATTTTTTAAAGGGAAATACTGTATAATGAAAGACTCACTATGGGTTCCATGGGTAACCACTTTTTAAGCGGATTGGGTTTCCGTTTTTCTGGTCCCCAAGCGGACCTGAAGAACGGAAACCGGGCGCAGGTGTGAACTTAGCGTAAGGAGTGGATATGACTGCCAATATGGTAACATTTTGAAATAAATGGCTCAAGCTGTGGTTGGCACTATGGAGACAATGGCTTGGATAGTAAAAAAAAAAGAAATATTTTTGATTGTAAAGGGGTGGGGGTGGGGGTGCAGTTCTAACTTAAAGTCCAGGGTCTTGTGATCTTTATATATGCCTCTCATTTTTGACCCAGATTCCCAGGGTAGCACCTCATACACATTGCATTATTTTGGCCTTATATAGTGGTGTCACCTGGGGTTTTCCAGGCAAAAAAAAATCTTTATTTATTTATTTATTTATTTTTTTAAAAGGTATGTTAGTGCTATTAATAGGTTAATATGTGCACCCAAATACCTTTAGCAGTGTTTTGAGTGATTTCTGAGTTTCTCTGGGAGCTCCTGGCATCTTCTGCATTTGTTTACATGGTGTAGCTTCCTGCTGTCAGCCTATAACTACCATGCATTGCATGAGCTGATTCACACCACCTCCCTCTCACTCCCTCTCCCTCCCTCTCTCATTCCCTCACACCCCTTCCCTGTCTCCCTAGCTATCCTGCCCACTACTGGCCCTTCCCAACTAACTAACTTGGCCCACCCCCACCCCATTATACTTACCTGTTTTCTTGTATAGATCTTCTGGGCATAGGAGATGACTTTCTTCTGTGGGGAGGGCTCCTCCTCTTCTTTGACGTCTGCCGTCACGTGCGCAATAGTTCCCGCATTGCGCTGTAGCCGGAACGCCATCTCTGCTGCATAGGGGTTGGAGGTTCCTCTGGCTTCCCACGCCTGCGCAATAGAGATAGAGTGCCGGCTACAGCACAGTGCCGGGACTCCAGCTCTATTGCTTACGCGACGGCAGATGTCAAAGAAGAGGAGGAGCTATCCCCACAGAAGGAAGTCATCTCCTGTGCTCAGAAGATCTAGACAGGAAAACAGGTAAGTATGATGGGGAGGGGGGTTATATTGGTGACGTTCCTTTTCCAGAAAATCAGAAAATGTGCCTTGGGCGGTCACATGATCTCCCCAGGGATATGGGTAAATATACATTTTTGCTAAAGTTAGTAATTTAGAAAGTAGGCGGAGGGAGGGTTTTTTAGATTAGTTTAGAAATTCCATTTTATCCCGCATAACCCCTTTAATATTGGTGTTTGTATAGTGGTCCTGACATAGTAGCATTATTTGATAAAAACATAGCAGGACAACAATGATCCAAAGCTCTCAAATGCAAAATTGCAAAAAAAAAAAAAATAAAAAATAGGTAGCACTTCAACAAATTTAGCCTCAGCCTTAAAAGCACATTGAGGGAGAACCATTAATTATAATTACATGTGATTATGCAAAATAATAACAAAACGTGACAATAAACATAACCTTTCACAGGAAAGATCCAGCCGGATATACATTAGGAAAAACGCCATACTTGATGACTCAATAACGCTACTGCCCATGTATTCATAGAGACTATATTTGGTATTGCAGCTATTTCCCATTTATTTGAATAAAGCTGAGTAGCAATACAAAAATAGACAGGAGTGTTACTGTTGCTATAAAAAGAGTGGACCATTTTGCAACCTCATAGTCACATACAGGTGCATCTCAATAAATTAGAATATCTGTGAAACGTTCATGCATTTCAGTAATTCAGTAATACAATCCATAATCAGCGTCTTCCATGATTGTTTGTCCTACTGAACCAGACTGAGGGACCATTTAAAGGCTTAGGAAACCTTGGCAGGTGACACACTGAATTTACAATACTGAACTGAACTTACAATATTCTAATTTTCTTAGATTTGGGTTTTTATTACCTGTAATCCATAATCAACATTTACAGAAATAAAACACTTGAAATAGAGCACTCTGTGTGTAAGGAATCTAGAAAATATAGGAGGTCACTTTTTAATTTAATTACTGAAAGAAAGAAATGTTTCAAAGATATTCTAATTTATTGAGAAGCACCTGTAGCTAGGGCTACACGGCAACATGTATTGTGTGATAGCACATCACGTGACCAAAAAAAAATAACAAAAAAATAGCCAAATTCCATTCATGTCACATGCAAGTCACCGTCACGTGGTACAATGATCATTGAACGCCATGGTTTGGATTTACTGCAACAGTCACATAAGGTCACAGGTCACAAGTCAAACCCATAGACAATCATTAGATGCAATGTTACAATGTGGCGCTGCAAACTTCATGTCACATCACAAAAGTCACCTTGTAGCCTTCGCCTAAATGCCCAAGCATATACTTCTAAGGTTTCCACTTTGGAGGGACAACCATTACATTTCATTGAAATCCTTCTGTTTCTTTTATGCTTCTATTCTGGAACAATAGATGTGTACTAATAAATTTACGTTATTGTGTCACAGGCTGGGGCCCCACATGGCGCAAGAGCTGTGGTGGAAAAAAAAACATGTTATGTTACAGTCAGTGTAGTGGCTGGTATTCTAGCGAATCCCATCCCCACAATGCGGTAAAATATGCGCAGCAGACATGTGTGATTTCCAAAACCGTTGCAGTTTTGGAAATCGCAGCCTTTCCATTATGTCTACAGAAACGTCGGTGATTTCCCTGTAGGTATAATGGAAGCAGAAAGTCCACAGAGGAAACCTCTGCGAACTTTCTGTGAAAAGCACTGCGGGAAAAAACGTGATGCGTTGCCGCTGCGGTTTTTCCCGCAGCATTTTATTTGCTATGTGGGGCCTTAGCCACAAAGTGTTCTGACTGTGTATTAGCCATGGTTGTTAAGCATGCTGGAAGTGGTAGTTGTAGAGTCACAAGTTGTAGATCTCTGCAGTATGGATGTGAAATGTTCCTCTTTGCAAAAAAATAAAAAAATATAAGGCTGCGTAACCTGCCCGGATACAACCGGATAAAAAAAAGTAACAACTAGCAAGCCTTTTGTGTTTAGCTGTGTAAAGTGACACCAGGGGGCAGGCAGGAACTGCAGGTGAGTGTAGGACTACATCTCCCATGATGCACTTGGAGAAGGCTGGCGTCATGCACCTGTAGAGAAGCTTGTGTTGTATTGTGATCATCCTGAAGGAGACGGCAGCCAGCAGCTCCTCCTGGTGAGTACCTGACCAAGGTGAGCAGGGTATGATCTGCCAGTGCCTGGGTATTATCCAGCCTATGAGTGATGCTTGTACTAACAGAGTAAGGATCAGATAGCGGAGGCAATTCTGGAGGTGCCCTCTGCTTTCTATTTGTTGTGCTCTGTATCTATAGAAACCATGGGAGGAGTATTCAGGATGTAATCCTGGGAACAAGAGAGATCTGGCTAGGAATGCTACAATGTGCAACAAAAAGTCTGTATGTCAAGGGCAAATAGAAGACAGCTCTCTCCGGTTACTAAAAAGTCATCAAGTTATCTCGTTTTTGCAGGTTGTTCTGAA
The DNA here is from genome assembly GCA_947044405.1 of Leptodactylus fallax. Lineage (NCBI taxonomy): Eukaryota > Metazoa > Chordata > Amphibia > Anura > Leptodactylidae > Leptodactylus > Leptodactylus fallax. The sequence continues at coordinate 133,374 of CAMRHE010000410.1, forward strand.
TTGTTCATCCACTTCCTAGGTGTACAGTACTGTGCAAAAGTTTCAGGCAGGGGCGGGATAATACTGCAAAGTAAGAATGCTTTCAGAAACAGAAGAGTTAATTTTTGTCAACTAATAAAACAAAGTGAATGAAGAAAAGAGAAATCTAATCCCATCAATATTTAGTGTGACCGCTGCTCGGCCAAGAAGTCCTGGAAGTGATGATATGGACCCACAGAGCCCTGATCTCACCATCATCCAGTCTGTCTGGGATTACATGAAGAGACAGAAGGATTGGAGTAAGCCTACATCCACAGAAGATCTGGGCTTAGTTCTCCAAGATGGCGGGAACAACCTCCGAGTTCCTTCAAAAACTGTCTGCAAGTGTACCTAGAAGAACTGATGGAAGGCAAAGGTCACACCAAATATTGATGGGAATTAGATTTCTCTTTTCTTCATTAACTTCATTCAATTTTTTTAACCCCTTCCCACCGGTGACATTTTTTGATTTTTGTTTTTGACTCGCCGCCTTCCAAACCAAATAACTTTATTTTTCCGTATTTAGAGCCATATTGCGGCTTAATGTTTGCAGGACAAATTGTTTTTCATATTGGTACCATTTATTATTCTGTACAATGTACTGGGAAGCTGGAAAAAAAATTCAGAATGGGGGGAATTGGAGAAAAAGCGCATTTGTGCGACTTTCTTACGGGCTTTGTTTTTAAGGCGTTCACACTGCAGCCAAATTGACATGTCACCTGTATTCTCTGTTTCAGTACGATTCCATGGATACCAAATTTATATAGTTTTATTTACATTTTAACCCCTTAACAAAAATCTAAAACTTTGCAAAAAAAAATAAAAACATTTCTAAAAGTTGTCATATTCTGACACCCATAACTTTTTTTATGTTTCTGTGTACAGGGATGCATAGGGCATCTTTTTTTGCGGGGCCAGGTGTAGTTTTTAGTTGTACTATTTTGCGGAATTTTTTTTCTTTTTTTAAAAATTTTTATCAGAGACAAACCAGCGAAAAAAGAGCGGTTCGGCACTTTTGATTTTTTTTCCCGCTACGGTGTTCACCGTACAGGAAAAATATTTTTATAGATTTGTAGACCGGGCGATTTTAGCCACAGTGATATCTAATGTGTTTGTCTTTCACAGTATTGAAGTACTTTTATATATGTTTTTGGGAAAGGGGGGGGTGATTTGAATTTTTAATATTTTTTTATTTTTTTATATTTTTTTACTTTTTATTTTTTTTATTGCATTTATTAGACCGACTAGGGGGGTCTTGAACCCCAGGGGTTCTGATCATTAATGCAATGTATTACAATGTTAAATAACGGTACTTCTATTGCAGGCTGCATAGGCTCCTGGCTGTCATAATAACGGGACGCCAGCCCTGGAGCTTGTGCGCCGCCGGCAAGATTGTGCCTCAGTCAGCTTTGACCGAGGCGCTGATGGGGGGTGGTGGTGGTAAATAATACAGCAGATACCTGGCAGCTATGATGGTCACTCTGCGCCTGAGCGGCCGCCCTATTTAGATACCTGATTAAAACTTTTTTCACAGTACTTTATATAAAGAATAAATATTAATATTTAATGTCCCAATTATATGTATATATTTACTAACCCATTAATCCTTCAGTGAACTGGGCTGCAAAACAGACAGGAATAGGAACTGTCCTGAGTTTTGCCCCGGGCTCACAACCCAATGCATGGAACTGTGATAATATACGAGCGTGTGTATACAGCCATTACAATATAATGAGTCAGTGTGCTAGCTGTGAAAAACACGGCTAGCACACTAACAATGCACATGGTTGTGTGTATGGAGCCTAAGGGGGTGTTTCAGATGTATGTAAATACCATAAACCATCTTCACCATTTACAAGATCTCTGTTTGCTTTCAGTAGATGAAAACAAGGTAGAAAGCCCACACAGACCCAGTCCTGCTCATAGCTGAGAGATGGCAGTGATCCTGAATCTGTGGCTCGCTCTCCAGTAACTACAGTTCCCAGCGTGCATGGACAGCCTGCCGCTGTCAGGGAATGCTTTTTGCAGAGTTTTCCTCTGCAGACTTTCTGCTTCCATTATACCTATAGGGAAACCACTGTAGTTATAATTGACATGCTGCGATTTCCAAAACCATGATGGTTTTGGAAATCGCAGCATATCCGCTTTGTGTATTTTTCTACAATGTGTGCATGGGATTCGCTAGAATCCCATCCATCTTGCAGGAACTGTAAAATGCTGCTGTTTTTGGCGCAATGTTTGTTCTGTGACCAAACTGCGCCGTTTACACCTCATGGGGCCCTGGCCTTAGGCTGAAGCCCCATGTTGCGGAAATGCAGCTTTTTTTTGTTGCAGATTTTGCTGCATTTTTTTGAGCCAAAGCCAAGAGTGTATTGAGCAGAAGGGAGAAGTATAAGAACTTCCTATATACTTCCCATTGCTTTTGTAGCCATTCTTGGCTTTGGCTCAAAAAAACGCAACAAAATCTGCAACAAAAAAAGCTGCGTTTTTGCAATGTCGGGCCTTAGCCGTGGGATGTATTCTCAAGGTGTGGTTGAGTAGAGTTAAAACTGGCTAAACTGCAACAGGAAAGAACACGTAGTTTTGATGCAATTTTTTGATGCATTACATAAATGTTTTGCCTGTAAACTTAAGAAAAGGCATCAGAGCTGCATGTAAGCTTTTTCTGATGTGGTTTAACTACATCCAACTGCGCTGTGTAAATGAGGGGATAATAGGAAAAGAAAAGGTAACCGAAAGGTAAATAGGAAAAGTAGTAAAACACACAATTCTAAGAAAAGCTGCTCCAGAACTGCCATATTATGGGGAATGCGGGTATTTACTATAGCAGACACATCAGGAGAGGTGATGCGCCCTTTTGAAGATTTCTTTACAGGAACAACAGGACAATCCTTTTAACCCCTTTCCTCCATACATGTACAGTGGAAGTTTGGAGGGCAAATATGGTGTAGGCTAAGGCTAGATTTACACCTGTGCTGGACTAAAACAGCAGTTACAAGTGGACACCGGTGGACTCATTGACTATAATCAGGTCTGCCAGGTGTCCGCTGTTTCATAGTGGCTTCTCTCCCTGTCGATTTTTGGTGGTTTCTGAGATGGAGTCTCCGACTCGGCGCAGATATGATCTTAGTCTGAGGAGTTGTGCCTAATCCCTGTCCTTGATCATAGATGATTTACATCACAGGCAAGTAATCTAAGATTAAATTTCCCTTTAATAATCATCATTATTAGTGAATTTAGGTGAAAAGAAATTAATCTGTGTTTTTATATGGCAGAAGTAGAGGCGATGAAGTTACTATAATTACTGTTATAGGGACGTTTTATATCCATAATAAACGGTGGCCGCACCTTAGTCTGCACCTCCTCAGCTGCGCTGATTACAGTAATAAAGTTTCAATCTGGCACAGAGGTCATAAGAATAATTTCCTGTATTGTTTTTTTTACACACCGATCTCCCCGCCATAACCATCACCTAACACATACTGAAAGATACAACATATTCCAGCTACATAACCATGTGTATGAGATGGCAACACTTAGGTTCCCATGTGTCGCCATATGGTGCTGTGCTGAAAGTCAGAGATATTCTTCTGTAATCTGGTGTTTGATGGAACATACCTTACATATACAGTGGGGAAAAAAGTATTTAGTCAGCCACCAATTGTGCAAGTTCTCCCACTTAAAAAGATGAGGCCGGCCTGTAATTGACATAATAGGTAGACCTCAACTATGATAGACAAAATGAGAAAACATATCTAGAAAATCACATTGTCTGATTTTTTTTTTTTTAAGGATTTATTTGCAAATTATGGTGGAAAATAAGTATTTGGTCACCTAGAAACAAGCAAGATTTCTTGCTCTCAAAGACTTTTAACTTCTTCTTTAAGAGGCTCCTCTGTCCTCCACTCATTACCTGTAGTAATGGCTCCTGTTTAACATTATAAGTATAAAAGACACCTGTCCACAAGCTCAAACAGTCACACTCCAAACTCCACTATGGTGAAGACCAAAGAGCTGTGGAAGGACACCAGAAACAAAATTGTAGACCTGCACCAGGCTGGGAAGACTGAATCTGCAATAGGCAAGCAGCTTGGTGTGAAGAAATCAACTGAGGGAGCAATAATTAGAAAATGGAAGACATACAAGACCACTGATAATCTCCCTCGATCAGGGGCTCCACGCAAGATCTCACCCCGTGGGGTCAAAATGATCACAAGAACGGTGAGCAAAAATCCCAGAACCACACGGGTGGACCTAGTGACTGACCTGCAGAAAGCTGGGACTAACGTAACAAAGGCTACCGTTAGTAACACACTACGCCACCAGGGACTCAGATCCTGCAGTGCCAGACGTTTCCCCCTGCTTAAGCCAGTACATATCCGGGCCCGTCTGAAGTTTGCTAGAGAGCATTTGGATGTTCCAGAAGAGTATTGGGAGAATGTCATATGGTCAGATGAAACCAAAGTAGAACTGTTTGGTAGAAACACAACTCGTCGTGTTTGGAGGAGAGTGACTGCTGAGTTGCATCCAAAGAACACCATACCTACTGTGAAGCATGGGGGTGGCAACATCATGCTTTAGGGCTGTTTCTCTGCAAAGGGACCAGGACGACTGATCCGTGTACATGAAAGAATGAATGGGGCCATGTATCGTGAGATTTTGAGTGCAAACCTCCTTCCATCAGCAAGGACATTGAAGATGAAACGTGGCTGGGTCTTTCAGCATGACAATGATCCCAAGCACACTGCCAGGGCAACGAAGGAGTGGCTTCGTAAGAAACATTTCAAGGTCCTGGAGTGGCCTAGCCAGTCTCCAGATCTCAACCCCATAGAAAACCTTTGGAGGGAGTTGAAAGTCCGTGTTGCCCAGCGACAGCCCCAAAACATCACTGCTCTAGAGGAGATCTGCATGGAGGAATGGGCCAACATACCAGCAAGTGTGTGTGCCAACCTTGTGAAGACTTACAGGAAACATTTGACCTCTGTCATTGCCAACAAAGGATATATAACAAAGTATTGAGATGAACTTTTATTATTGACCAAATACTTATTTTCCACCATTATAAATTCTTTAAAAATCAGACAATGTGATTTTCTGGATTTGTTTTCTCATTTTGTCTCTCATAGTTGAGGTCTACCTATGATGGCAATTACAGGCCGGCCTCATCTTTTTAAGTGGGAGAACTATGCACAATTGGTGGCTGACTAAATACTTTTTTCCCACTGTATTCCTTCAGACAAATGTCTATGGAACTCGAGAATGTTTTATACTTGCTTACTTAATCAGAAGTCCTATTACTGCTGTGTAGAACCTCCGCCTTTCTATTAGGATTCCTTCCAAGAAGTACAGTCAGCAGTTCAGGTTGCTGCTTCTAAACTTGGTGTTCAGTATCAGCCCAATGTTCAGCAAGCATAAATAAAAGAACAGTTTTGGTTCGGAGGTCATTGACAGTCAATTGTATATTGAATTGCTGAGGTAACAATTCCAGAACACTGCACTAGGAATCAATGTCGTTTCTGAGATTTCCCATGGTTTCCCCTTATTATGTTCTCCTCTATCCACCCCTAGAAACATTTGCTGAGCCAAGCATGTTTATGGTGTTGAATGTAATAGCTGTTTTAGCCTTTGTACGTATGTTGGATATGACAAGAGAAGCATATCCAATGTATCCATCGAACTCCGTATATCCAATGGAGGCCAAAAGAATGTCCTTTTGTCCTCCATTGGACTGGTAAAGGTTAGTGCACCTTTTTTGTGGTATGAAATAGCATAGGAGACTGCACTAGTAGAAAACTTATACAGGGTGTTATACATTTTTTTTTTTCTTTTTTTACAATGGGGGGTCGGATTATCAATATATCCTACAGTATTTTATACAGTGGGAAATACCATAGCCTCCCATCATAGGTATACAGTTTGTTGGCTGACCTTTATGTCTTACATGGAGCTATGAAAGGGAGTCTGACACCAGAACCCAACATATTGCCCCAGCCCAGCACATAGATAGGTTAGGGTCATCTTAAGGCTAAGGCCTCATGTAGTGTCCCACAGCAAAAAAAGCACTGTGGGAAAAACTGCAGCGGCAACGCATCATGGTTCTTCTCACAGCGCTTTGGACAGAAAGTTTGCAGAGGTTTCCTCTATGGACTTTCTGCTTCAATTATATAGGGAAACTGCCAGCATTTCCGAAGATATAATTGACATGCTGCAATTTCCAAAACCGCAATGGTTTTGGAAATTGCTGCGTGTCCGCTGCTCGTATTTTACCGCAATGTGGGGAAGGGATTCGCTAGAATCCCATCCACTTTGGTGTGACTGTAAACACCGCGGATTACGCCACGTGGGGCGCCGGCCTAAAATGGTGTTTTTCCCTTGTGAATCGCTGCCTCTGTTGTCAATATGCAAATGAGCTCTTTGGAGCAACTAGGGCATTGCTTCTTTCTACTTTGGAGCAATGACAACACCTTTATTGCTCCAAAGAGGCTTCCTTTAATGTGATGTGAACAGAACCTTATCTATCTTATCTTTTGCAATGGTGGACATCCATTGTTTGGTGGTCCCCAACAGGAGAACTGAGACATAACATGAAGTCTCTGGGCACCTCACCAACCAAGTATTCTTTATATTACTGATGTATTCTTATGTATTTGAGCCCTGTCAGACATCAGGGCCTGGGTATGACTTCTACCTATCTATCCCCTATATCTAGACCCCTTTGCTTGGACATAGATTTTTCCTTTGGCTTGTAGAATAGAGATCGGATTCTGATCACTGAATCCTCTGATCGTAATGAAACATTAAAGGCAAACCAACAATCCCTTTAAATATTCAGCCAGCTCTCACAATAGCCATTATACAGTAAGGAACCTCTGCACTGACCTCTACAGTAAAGCACAGGGCTGTGTAACCTAGCAAGGCTTATCTGAAAGTTTCTTTGATATTAAATTTCTTTTTTTTCTTTCTTAAGGCCCAATCTAACATAAATCATGAATAACTACGAAATTGTTCGGATGATCGGAGAAGGAGCGTTTGGAAAAGCTTTTCTGGCAAAAGGAAAAAAGGACAATATCCGATGTGTGGTCAAAGAAGTGAATCTGTCCAAGGTGACTTGTATCTGTATTGTATATTATTAGTACGTTACATTGTATTATAGCAATGTCCTAGCTCACAGGCTTACATACACATGTAAAAATATTCGCTGTGGATTGTGCACAACAAAATCCGTAACAGAAGAGAGATACCATATGTCAGATGCAGATTTTGTTGCAGATTCAGATTTTAGCTCAACATGGAAAAATATCTGCATAGTGTGATTAAGGCTAAGGTTCTAAGAAGCGGAAACACAGCGTTTTTTTGTTGCAGATTTTGCTGCAGTTTTTTGAGCCAAAGCCAGGAGTGGATTAAACAGAAGGGAAATGTCTAAGTACTTTATTGATATTTTTCATTCCTTTTCAAGCCACTCCTAACTTTGGCTCAAAAAATGAAGCAAAATCTGCAACAAAAAACAGATTATTTCCCCTCCGTACTGAACAGAGCAGTGGGCAGACAGTGCATGCAACGCTCCCTTCATTTCAATGGGAGTGCTGGAGTAAGAGCGGAGCATTGCAATTTGGCTATCTCCAGCACACCCTTTGAAAGCAATGGGGCAGTGCACGCACTAGCTGACCAATGCTCCCTTCATAATGAGGAACAATGGTTCCCCCTTCTCCTGATCAGTGTAGTCTGAGAGGTACCCCACCACTCTGCAAGTTATCCCTCTATCCTATGAATAGGAGATAACTTGATAAGATGGGAAAACCCCTTAAGCTGGGGCCCACGTACCATAAACAACATGATTTGGTCGCAGCGCAGTAAAAAAACGCAACACTTTACACTACCTGCAAAGTGGATGGGGTTAGCCAGAATTGCCACATTGCAGAAAAAATCTGCAGCAGAAATGCTACAATTTCAAAAACGCTCACGTTTTTGTAAATCGCAGCATGTCGATGCTGCAGGAAAAAAAAAAACCAGTGTGATACTGCCGTGGTCTTTTTCCTAAGTGCTTTTTGGCTGCGGCTCGCAGTGTGGGGCCTTAGCCTTAAGAAGATCTCATGGGCTTAAATGCTACTATTCTACACTATGGATGTTCCTGCATTAAATTGCCAGAAAATCCACATGTAATCCACAGTGTGTGCATGTAGCCATAACTGTCATTACAGTCATCCTATTACAGTGGCAGCATTCGAAGTTTCCTGGTTTCCCCCCAAAACAGTTGGAGGATATCTGCTTCTCCTTCATCATGGTATGATAGGAGATTAGAACTCTTACTGGATATTCTCTTTCATCTATATCTGATTTACAACAGTGTATTACGTTGATTACAGCAGAGAGTGGCTAATCTCCGCTATCAACTCTAATTGTCCCTCAATAACTCCTACGGGCAGTAAGATTGGGTTTAATACAGGACGTCCAGCTTGAATCCCTGATTACCTCTGCTTTTAATAATATATTAATAAGAGGTGATTTGATATTAATGTCACAAATAAAAATTATGTGTTATACTTCTGCACACATGACACTCTCCTTTGTCTACCTCTTTTCCTTCTCATTCCCTCACGCTTGGCTTATATTGGTTCTTACAAACCCCATTCACTAACAGCATAATATACTAGTGAAACGGTTTCCGTCACTGGCTGTCACCTTTCTCCTGTCTGATCAGGATCTTACACAAGCAGTAGTACGTGAATATCCAGTTCTTTCTTTGGTAGTGCTAGCAAAGCAAACAGTGAATCAGATTTTCCCTGCACGTATTTTGCTACAAATAGATCTGAAATGTGTTAGCCTTCCTGCACATGACCGTACTTTTTATCCAGGTCAGCAATTGCAGATCAAAGTAGAGTCACATTCATTTCTATGGGCTAATACACACCCGTAGTTTTTGCGGCTGTGTGTCCGGGCCATAGTGAAGAGCCGCAAAATATGGAGCCGGTCCTATACCTGTACATATTGGCGGCTCGGTACTGCCTGCACCATGGAGCCACCATCTTGGAGCTGCCGTCACTATAGCACTTGGTCACATGAATTATACACTAACATTCTACATCTCAAGACTGATGGTGTGACAATGACTGACATCTGTTATCTTGTCTTCCATAGATGGCCAGGAAGGAGAAAGAGGCTTCCCACAAAGAGGTCATCCTTCTGGCTAAGATGAACCACCCAAATATTGTAAAGTTTTTCACATCAATAGAAGGTTTGTTAATAATTTGTGCAGGTAAAGGTGAATGACCGAGCGGGGATGTACAAAGGATTAGACACACATATAGCTAAGCTTTTCTCCTACAGGATATTACATTTAGGCCATGGCAGAGTTGTTGCAGGTTCACACTAGCATTGATCTCTTCATTGTTTGGGTTACCCGCGGACGCCTGCAGACCCTGTAGACTATAATGGGGTCCGTCAGGTGTCCGTTGGGTTTCAGTAAAAAACGAACAGAGAGAGAAGTCCTCCGTGCAGGACTTTTCTCTTCATCGATTTTAAGCAGAATCTGCGGCTGAGTCTCCTACGGAGAGACTCCAATGCAGATGTGAACCTGTGTGCTGTCTGCCAAGACAACCCCATTGAGATGAATAGAACTGATTTTTAATCAGAAATTTCCGCAACACATCTGCCTGCATTGACGTACTGGGTTAAATGCCATGTTAGGCTGAAGCCCCACATTGCGAAAACACAGTACCTTCAAAGTGGATGGGATTCTGGCTATTCCCATCCACACATTGCAGAAAAAAATCTGCAGCGGAAAAGCTACGTTTTAAAAAACGTTTTGAAAATTGCAGCATTTCAATTATACCTGTGGAAATGCTGGCTTTTTCCATATAGATATAATAGGGGCAGAAAGTCTGCAGAGGAAAACTGCAACTTCCTCCTACTTGGATTTCCCCAGTTTGCTGTTTTTACCCAGGGTATTATTCAGTTGTTTATCACTTTACCAGATATAAAAGTAAACCTTGCCCTTGAATTCAGGAGCATCTATATAATGTCCCCTGTCCTTAGCCACTCTCTTTCTAAGGGTATGTTTACATGGAAGAATTTGGAGCTGATTTTGATGCAGATTCAGCCAAAAAAAAAAATCATCTCCAGATTCCATCTGAAATCTGCCTCCCTTTCATTTCAAGAACGAGCGTCCTGCTTATTCTTCAGTCAGATTCTGCCTGAAATGCCCATTAAAATGAATGGGAGGCAGATTTCGGGAACGGTTTTTGAAGCTGCTTTTTTTGTTGCAGATTTTGCTGTGGTTTTTTGAGCCAAAGTAAGGCGTGGACTGAGCAGAAGGGAGCAGTATAAGAGCTTCCTAAGTATTTCCCATTCCTTTTGAAGCCACTCCTGACTTTGGCTGAAAAAAACGCAGCAAAATTGTAGCAAATGTAGCGAACCGCAGCTGATACGAAGGGAGTGGTTCAGAAAAAAGTAGAATAGATGCTATCTATCTTATAGTCAGTATGCAATGAATGCTTATGATGGGCCATAAATATGAGATTGCTGGGGTCTGGCATCTGGCACCACCACCCATTGACTGATATAGGGAGTTGCTGGCGCTGGAACTATACAGTGGACGGAGTCAGAAGCAGATGATGAATGGGATCTGAGCAGCAATAAACTGGTACAGCCAATACATAGTGGTCAGAACATCTGTATCATAAGGAGAGGTCTTCAATATCAAAAGCCCAGAAAATTCTTTTGAATATCAAAAAAAAAAAATACAATTCCTCCTTAAATGAAAAAAATAAAAAAAAGATTGTCATATACCATACAGAAATGCTATGCCAATTCCCTAGTACCACATAGAACAATAGAGCATGGATCTATCCGTATGTCCATTAATATGTACTTGTACTTTCAGAGAATAACAATCTGTACATTGTGATGGAATACTGTGACGGAGGAGACCTGATGAAGAGGATTGACAAGCAGCGGGGGGTTCTGTTCGATGAAGATCAGGTAACTTCATAAACATCCATTGTGTTTGAGACGATGATCCCCATGGACTGCACATTGTCTTTGGTCTAAAATGTGAAGATCAATTGTGCTATAGGCATTGGTGAAATCCAAACCCTGCATGGAAAAAATGCTTGTTGTTAGTCGGTTGCCAAGTTCCAGTATGCAAGGGCCTCATATGTCAATGACAAAGCAATCTAACTGGTTTACTAATATGTAAGGCCCCACACTAAAAGAGGAAACTAGCTCAATGAAATCAGAATTTCATAGCTATGTTGCAGGGAGAAACACAGACAGCAGAGGGCCCCTGTGCAGGAGAATGTACAGGCCCCTAACCTATCATAGAGCATCTTTCTTAGAAGTCTCCAACCACCTACCACTAATTGTCAGCCATATCCCTTACATGCAGTCAATAGCAGGAAGATGGAAGGGAACGTGTCAGATGCATTTGGGACATTAAATTCTCCAAAGAAGGGGGGCGTGGCTAGCGCGCGACATGGACGGTCGCATGTGAGCGGAGCTCCGGCTAGAGCCGCTCATCCATCCTGAAATCCATCCTTGCTTACCGGTGCCCGGGTTCGCTGTCCGCTGGAACGCACTTCTGAGGCCCTCCTCCTGGTTCCAGAGCTCCCGTTCTGCCGGTGTCCTTCTCCGTTGGGTAGTAGTCGGTGATCGCTACACGTGGCCGGCGGCCATACACTCCCACCGCCGCTGCCGGAGCCGCTCTGTCCCGCGCTGCTGTGGCCTGGAGCTGGGGTGGAGCTGCCGTTCTGGGGCTGCGCTCGTGGGCCGGCCTGGGCTGTGCAGGCACCGCTGGGGCCGCTGGTCCTGCTGGCACCCGGACGGCGGTCTCCCCTCTCTCCACGTGGCGGGCGGCCATTTTAACCCTGACCGGTTTGGCCATCTGCTGATGAGGGGGCGCTGAGTCTGGCGTTCCTGGCGAGCTGAGCCTATCTCTGACGGTTCCTTCTATGGTTCCCTGCCTGGAAGTTTGGGAGCCGGCATTCCTCTCTCCTGCTTGCTGCTGGGCACGATAGGACCATCCCCTGGCTCCTCTGGGCAGTAGTGCAAGGCAATATCTGTGGCAGCCATCAACTGTCTCTGACCCATTGAAGGTGTGTGCCTCTGTACGATTTATCGTCCTGCTGACTGCTTCTCTGGAAGGCTTTACTTATAATCCAGTGACGGTTGCTGTATGTGCTATTGGACTGTTGAGTTACCATCTGTCCTCCTCTAGTTCCTCCTGGCAATCTATCTACTCCATCACTTCGCTACTGGCCTTCTTGGAGGCCTTACTTATAATCCAGTGACTGTTGCTATCGGCACTATTGGATCGCTGAGTTGCCATCCGTTCCCTCTTAGTTCCTCCTGGCAATCTATTTATTTCATTACTCTGCTGACGGCTCTCTCTTGGAGACATCGCTTATAATCCAGAGTCTGTTGCCATCGATACTATTGGACTGTTGAGTTACTGTCTGTCCTCGGCTGGCTTATTGGCCCTGGTGGCCTGACATAGAGGCTCCTACTGTGCAACTGCTATTAGCCAGAGACCTTGTCTATAATCCTCTGGGGCCGGCCAGGTCTTGCTACAATCACACCTCCTCCTCTGCCAACATATCCACCCGTACGGAACGCAGGAAGAGCGGCCGCCGACTCTCTAAAATGAGTCGCCCGCAATCAACCTCTGTCTCTGATCGCCTGAGGGGGTTCTCCAGGGCAGCATCCTCTTCTACATCACCATCGCTTGAGGCAGCCTCTCCTGCCCTTCCAGAGGAGGACCCCGAGCCCACTTTAAAGCAAGTTACTGGACAGCTACTGGAGGCGATCCATGCCGGCACTTCCTCGCTGACCGGGAAAATTGAGGAGGTAAAAATCGACCTGGGCCTGCTCCGTCAGGACTTTCAGACCTTGCGAGGCAGGGTGTGTGAGGTGGAGGATCGGGTCTCTCAGGTAGAGGACACTGTTAACCCACTTCCTGACAAACTCCAGGAGCTGGAGAGAGCTGCAAGTTTGTGGACCCAGCGTGCGGATGACTTGGAGAATAGATTGCGACGAAACAACCTCCGTATCCTGGGCCTGCCGGAGCGGGTGGAGGGTGAAGATCCTCGGGCCTTTGTGGAGGGGTGGCTGAAAAATGTCCTGCCGGAGGCTCACTTCTCACCAATATTTGCAGTGGAACGGGCCCATAGGGTTCCGGCTAAACCGCCGCCTCAGGGCGCACCTCCTCGACCCTTGTTGGCCCGTCTGATTAACAGCACGGATCGGGATACGGCGTTGCGGGCTGCGCGCCAGGCCGGCGAGCTTAAGTACAACGGAGCAGCAGTGGCCATGTTTCCAGATTTCTCGGCGGCTCTCCGGAAGACCCGAGCATCCTTCGTGGCCGTTAAGAGGCGGTTGAGAGAAAAGGCTATACAATACTCCATGATTTACCCAGCACGTCTTCGGGTCGTCCATGACGGCAGGTCCCTTTTCTTTACTTCACCGAGGGATGTGGAGGACTGGCTATCTCTTCTTCCTCGATCTCCGAGACGATGATCCTGACGGCGTGTGGTGAGAGGTCCGATCGGACCATACATAAGGACTTATGTATTACGGGATGCTCTTGTTTATTGCATAAGTAGTTTTATGAAAAGTGCGGTTCTGTTATTATAGTATCCTGTAGTCTTATAGTTACCTGGGCTGGCGACCCCGGGGCGCCGGTGTATCTCATTTACTCATGTGAACCTGGCTCTGTTGAATAGTATATCTCCTAGCCTAGTGATTATCCATACCTTTAAGACAGTGCCCCGTATACCAACCACTGTGGGTGCACTTCTTCCCCCGTTAATTGTAGCCACGGTTAATTTAACAAATATTGTTTGTTTATGCCATTAATATGTCTCACACCCTTTAGGGGTGTAATGGTTCATTTCATTTGTATATGGTTCTTAGGTTGCTGCACACCACTTTGTGTTTCACTCAGCCACGCGCTACACACTCATAGGCGGGTCACTTTTGGGGTCCTGAATTGCCATGATTACATTACACTCTTAGACGACCATGGCGTCCTTTAGGGTACTATCTTGGAATGTGAGGGGCCTGGGTAGCCCACGAAAGAGGTCGTTGGTTTTCTCTCAGATTAGGAGGGCTGACCCACACCTCATATGCCTTCAGGAAACTCATTTGGTTCCAGACAATTCCAGGCGACTTCAGAAGCCATGGGTTCAGTGGGCGGCTCACTCTACACACACTTCCTATTCCAGGGGGGTGTCCATCTTGGTGCATCGTAGACTCAGGTGGGAGCCAGGCCTCATTGTAAGGGACCCCGAGGGACGATACGTTTTTGTCCAGGCCTGGGTTGACTCTGTCCTGTATGTTATCCTGGGTGTGTACTTGCCACCGGCGTCTGATCTTGCTGTGCTCCAGCAGGCTGCGCAGTTTGCGACCCGATTCCCTGGGGCTATTGCATTATGTTTGGGTGACTTTAACAAAGTTATGGATATTGCATTGGATCGGTTCTCCGCGGAGCCAGGTTCCCCCTCTCTGCCTCGCCCTACTACAATGGCCGGAGTGATCCGTGAATTGGGGTGGTTGGATTTGTGGCGGGTCCGGTTTCCGGAGGCCCGCACCTTTTCCTGTCACTCTGCCAACAGACATACTCTGTCCAGGATTGACCATGCTTTTGGAAATACTAAAGCATATTCTTTGTTGCAGACCATATCCTATTTACCCAGGGCAGTGTCTGATCATTCCCCGTTGTTGGTCCAATTAAATAGTAGTACGGCTGCTAAGCCACGACAGGGTTGGCGAATCCACCCATTTTGGTTGAAACTATTTGTACCACATGATCGAATACCTGATCAACTTCAGACGTTTTTGACCATTAATTCCCCAAACACTTCTCCGCTCCTCTTATGGGAAACTATGAAGGCATATCTTAGGGGTTGTATTAAGTCCTCCATTTCCTTTGTAAAGAGGGAATCCTCGCTGTTGGAGACCACTTTGGCGACCCAGTGTGCCTCGCTCGAAGCCGCATACATGGCTAATCCAACTGATGAGGCTAGGTCTCAATGGTTGCAGACGGGTAGACAATATCTGCATATACTGCATGACAAGGCACGTAGGTCTCTGTTTTTTAGCAAACAGAAGTTTTACGAACTCGGCAACCAGTCGAGCAGCTTTCTAGCTCAACTGATACATCAAAACACAGCCTCACCTGCAATACTACGAGTACATTCAGAGACGGGGGAGGTACTGTCCAATAGCTTGGCCATTAGTGACAGATTTTATAGGTATTACAGTGAGTTATACCTCTCCAAGCTTAGAGTCACTGACGGAGAGCTTGCCACCTATTTGGGCTTGATCCCCCTTCCTACATTGTCAGAAGACCAACGTGAATTTTTAGATTCCCCTTTTACGCTAGAGGAGCTATCGGGTGCCCTGGCAGATATGGCAAGGGGCAAATCGCCGGGTCCGGACGGCATCCCGGTGGAGGTTTATGCCCAGTATGGGGGCCTGCTTCTCCCGGAGTTGCTTGACTGTTATAACGCTGCCTTTGTGGGTCCCAGTCTCCCGGAGTCCTTTTATGACGCCACCATTATCCTGTTACTTAAGCCTGACAAGGATCCGCTGGACTGTGGCTCATATAGGCCTATATCACTGCTTAATATAGATTATAAACTCCTTACTAAAATGTTGGCGAAAAGGCTAAATTCTGTTGTTCTCGACCTTGTCCATCCGGATCAGACAGGCTTTATGCCTGGAAAATCCACATCGGATAATCTTAGAAGGGCTCAGGTGATAACTCAGATTGGGGCATCATCCTCACATGACTGGGCGATGGCTTCTTTAGATGCAACAAAGGCGTTCGACTCTGTCGAGTGGCCTTTTCTATTGCAGGTGTTGCGAGGATACGGATTTGGAGAGGGGTTTGTTACCTGGATTTCCCTTCTATACTGTTCCCCTAGAGCGGCGCTGTCCATTAATGGCGCGTTGTCTTCCTACTTTCCTTTGGGTAGGGGTACAAGACAAGGATGTCCATTGTCACCGCTACTGTTTGCTCTGGCGGTGGAACCCTTGGCAATACTGCTTCGGAATGACCCCATATATAAAGGCATAGTGATAGGCACCCGGGAGGAGAGAACAGCACTATATGCCGATGACTTACTTCTGTTTATGAGCGACCCCTCCCGGTCTCTGCCCAGAGCCATGGCTATAATTGACGAATTTGGTAATTATTCTGGCCTACGGACCAATTGGACTAAGTCCTCATACATGCATATTGGCCGTGCGTCAAGTGTAGCTGAGGGGAATGTGGTATGTGGATTGACTACAGTCTCAACCTGCAAATATCTGGGCATCTTTATATCTAGGGACCATAGGTGTTTTTTGGAACAGAACATCTTTCCGCTCATCTCGCACTTTAGGGTTAAGTTTAATCTTTGGGCTACACTGCCTTTGTCGGTGGCTGGTAGAATCAACCTAGTTAAAATGATAGTACTACCCAAATGTCTATATGCTATAAGCCATTCTGCTGTGTCCGTGCCCCTTAGATTTTTTAAACAAATGGACTCCCTCATTATCTCCTTTATATGGGGAAACTCTAGATCTAAGCTTAGGTTGTCATCTCTACAACGACCAAAGCAGCTCGGGGGCACATCACTCCCTGATCTGTTTCTTTACTACCTGGCAGGACAGCTCCGTTTTATTAGGAAGTGGCTCTCATCTGATCCCCTACCGAGGTCCGAGGCACATCTGGCTCACCACCTGGGTCTGCATAATCTGTGGCCGATGTTGGAACACCCGGCCTTGTTTAGGGGGAAATTGTTGCCCATCCATGCCCTGGCGGGACAGGTCTGGCGTCAGGCGAAAAAGGTGTCCACTTATTCTGATATACCTGCGGAGACCCCGCTTTGGCACAACCCTGGTCTGCCGACGTTATTTGCCCTGCCTGGCGCCCGGGCCTGGTCGCAGTATGGCGTGTCCTCTCTTAGTGACCTGTACATACAAGGGGTTTTTAAAACGTTTGACTCGCTAAGCTCCTCCTATGGCATCCCTAGAACGCAGTTCTTTAGATATCTACAGATTAGACATGCACTTTCTTCTCAGTTCCCGGATCGATTGGACAATATATCTGAGTATCCGCTTATCGGCATACTTCGCTCACAGGGCCCTGGGGGTTTGATATCTACTTTATATGCACATCTGATACAGGCCAAGGTGTCCACTTTGGACGCCCCGGCCTTGACGCGATGGAGCATAAATATCCCAACTCTCACAGATGAGATGTTTCAAGATATCCTTGAATCTCCTCAACATGTGTCACCTTCAGCTAACAACAAACTGATTCAAACGTATATTCTACACCAATGTTACTTGACACCTTCCCGTCTATACAAAATGGGACGTCTGCCCAACCCCGGATGCCTTAGGTGTCTTTGTCCACAGGCAGACTTTTGGCATATGATTTGGGAATGTCCGATCATACAATGTTTTTGGAAAGGGGTCGTGGATCTCCTGGCGGAAGTTCTGGCTAAACCTATACCATTAACCCCAGAGATATGCCTTTTCGGCGTATTAGATGAAGAAATATGGCAACACCATGTTAGAATCCTTTTGAGGGAGTCTTTATTTTATGCTAGGAAAGCTATCGCACTGCGATGGATGGCTCCGAAACCCCCATCAGTATCTCAGTGGAAGAAACTTGTTAATACTGTTCTTCCTTATAACCAGATTGTGTATAAAGGGAGAGGGTGCCCTCAGAAATTCCATAAGGTGTGGGGAACATGGTGCAATTCTCCGGTAACCCAATATACGGCTCCCTCATTGCGCTCTGCCATTAATTTACTCATGCCGTGAGGGGTGCGAGACACCGGGAGTATCCACGACCTCTCATTTTGGAGTGTATCCTTGTTGTTACCCTTGACTTATTGACTGCATGTTTTGTACATGATAATTGATGTATACAGTATTACGCATGTCCTGATTATATTCTTTCTGTACCGAGTCTACGTTATATGGTCCGGATGGGACGAGGACCTGGCGAGGTGGGATGTGGTGCGTTGAGTGAATTTACATTGAAATTCTCGTTTTTTGGTGCGCAACATGTTATGTATTTGTTTTGATTTCTTTTCCTTTGTCTGATACGCAATTTTCAATAAAACGAGTTTAAAAAAAAATTCTCCAAAGAAGCCAAGCAGTACCCCTCAACTTCACTGCGCATGCGTAAATGTCTTGTGCATGCGCAGTGGTGCCATGTGTTACCCTGACTTCATCAGAGAACTGCACATGTGCAGGAAGCAGCGGCGATGACTCTATTAAGAACATCGGACTCAGTTGTCAGTAAGTAATAAGAGGTTTTTTGTTTGGTTGGACAAGATAGTATAGGGGTATCTTGGACAGTACACCATAAGGACCTGCTGGTGGTATAGTGTCCTAAATTCACCTGACAGATTCCCTTTAAGACATAGTTACAGCTGCTTTATCTTCTAAGTGCCTAGACTCACTGAAGTTACTCCTGACCCTCTGGTCTCCTTGGATGGTTTTAAACTCCTTCGGGCAGACAGGACAAGGGAGAGCGGTAAGAGGAAAGGAGGAGGGCTGGCAATGTTTGTGAATAATAGATGGTGTAATCCTAGGCACATTGTGATTAAGGATCAAACTTGCTGTAAGGACATTGAACTATTAGCTGTGAGCATGAGACCTTTCTACCTACCAAGGGAACTATCACATGTCATCGTGATAGCTGCATATGTCCCCCCCTCTGCGAAAGCTGACGCTGCCTGGGAGGTCCTACAAGCCACGCTGAGCCAGTTACAGTCTCAGCACCCCCAGGCCCTCTTTCTTCTGTCGGGTGATTTCAACAATGCCTCTCCATCATCCACACTGCCCAGTTTCACACAGTATGTAACCTGCCACACAAGAGACAACAAAACACTGGACTTGTTCTTTGCCAACGTGAGGGAGGCATATAACTCATCAGCCCTACCGCCCCTGGGAAGATCGGATCACAACCTAGTACATCTCCGACCTGTGTACAAGCCACTTGTACGTAGAGAACCAGCTGTCACCCGCACAGTGAGGATATGGTCCGAGGAGAGTGATGAGGCTCTGAGGGATTGTTTTGACACAACCGCATGGGAAGTTCTGCAGGATTCTTATGGGGAAGACATAGAAGGACTCACACACTGCATAACGGACTACATTAATTTTTGTGTGGACAACACAGTACCCACAAAAGTGGTGAGGTGTTTCTCCAATAACAAACCATGGATTAACTCTGATATAAAAACACTACTTAAGGAGAAAAAGATGGCATTCAGGACAAGAGATGAGGGGTTGAGGGAAGTACAAAAGGAGCTGAGGCATCAAATCAGGCAGGGAAAAGCCAGTTATAAAGAAAAAATGGAAAAGCAAATGGAAAGAAAAGACATAAGGAGGGTCTGGGAGGGGCTTAAGTCAATTTCGGGTCATAAACAGTCTGTCTGCCAGATTGAGGCAGATGTTAATTGGCTTAATGAACTAAACCTATTCTTCAACAGATTTGATCACACACCAGCTCCTCCCACCCCAGTATGTCCTTCAGCTCCCCCCACCACAATGACTTCTCCCCATGCGGCCACTTCCCAACAGACCAGTAAATCCAGAAATCCATCTTTATCTGGCCACAGTCTGACCTTCACACGGGCCCAGGTGAGGAAGGAGATGAAAAAGATCAAGGCGAGGAAAGCCGCAGGGCCAGATGACATCAGTGCAAGGCTAATTAAGACTTGCGGGGACCAGCTGTGTGGTATAATTACATATATGTATAATATGAGCCTGAGGCAGGAAATAGTCCCTGAATTATGGAAATCCTCTTGTGTGGTACCAGTTCCAAAGAAACCCCACCCTATGGACCTCAACGACTACAGACCTGTAGCACTGACATCCCACCTGATGAAGATCTCACACATCTCCGCCCTCTAGTGAGCCCCGCTATGGACCCACTCCAGTTTGCTTATCGGCCGGGCATTGGGGTAGATGATGCCATCATCCATCTTCTGCACAGGGCTCTTTCTCACCTGGAGAAACCAGGGAACACAGTGAGAATAATGTTCTTTGACTTCTCCAGTGCTTTTAACACCATACAGCCCAGGTTATTGAGGGACAAGCTGGGCCTTGCTGGAGTGGACCACCACCTCTCCAACTGGATCCTAGACTACCTCACAAATCGACCTCAATACGTGAGAGCCCGAGACTGTGTGTCAGGTACCGTGATCTGTAATACGGGGGCACCTCAGGGTACGGTTCTCGCCCCTTTCCTCTTCACACTGTACACTGCAGATTTTAGGTGCAACTCATCCAGCTGCTACCTACAGAAGTATTCTGACGACTCTGCAATAGTGGGTCTCATCACAGATGATGATGACAGGGAGTACAGAGAACTGAACCAGCATTTTGTGGACTGGTGCCACCGGAACCACCTGAAGATTAACGCGGGGAAGACCAAGGAGATGGTGGTGGACTTCCGCAAAGGCAGAAGCCCTCCTAAACCAGTGGACATCCTGGGGACGGGCATCGAGATTGTGAACACCTATAAGTACCTGGGTTTGCTCCTTAATAATAAGCTGGACTGGGCAGATCATATGGAGGCCCTGTACAGGAAGGGCCACAGCAGGCTCTACCTGCTTAGGAAGCTGAGAGCCTTTGGAATCCGGGGGGCACTTCTTAGAACTTTCTTCAACTCGGTAGTGGCATCAGCCATCTTCTTTGGAGTGGCCTGCTGGGGGAGCAGTATATCAACCAGGGACAGAAATAAACTTGACAAGCTGATTAGAAGGGCCAGCTCTGTCCTGGGGAGCCCACTGGACCCAGTGCAGGTGGTGGGTGACAGAAGGATACTGTCCGTGGTGAGCTCCATGCAGAAGAAGAAGTCCCATCCCATGCATGAGACTGTGATCGCGCTGAGCAGTACTGTCAGTGACCGACTGCTCCACCCTAGGTGTGAGAAGGAGCGCTATCGGAAGTCTTTCCTCCCCACCGCGGTTAGGCTGTACAACCAACACCGACCTAAGCGGAGATCATTACACACAGAGAACTGAAATATCTCTCTGCCTGTTAAATCCCCCCCCCCCCTCCTCTGCTACGCCCTATCTGTCTGTCTGCTATCAATGTAATGCCTCTCACCTTGGAACATTCCTGTACATGTTGTATTTGTATTTGTATCTGCTTATCTTTGCTGCTGTAACACACTGAATTTCCCCATTGTGGGACTATTAAAGGACTATTATTATTATATTATTATTATTATTAGACAGTTGCACATATGCTATATACCAACGCTAATGTGATGAGAAATTTCCTTATTCTATATCTGTGCAATGTGTATGAATACTTTGTGTGTAGATGATATCCCTACTTATATAGAGTTGTCATGTAGTCACTTAGTCACCCAGCCTTATTAGCAGTGCATAGCCCCCAATTTCGTCTGCCCTCTCCATCTGTGAATACTATGAAGTTTTACAGTAGATACAATGTCTGATCTACTGTATAGCTGCTACAAATTCAGTTTAGGCAATTCTTTGTGCCCTAAATACAAGTAAAGGGGCAAATATGTATTGTAGTTCAATGCAAGAGCTAGCATCAGCATGAAGCTCAGGCTATTATTATCATCGCTCATAACCACCTAGTCGGGATACATTGTAGCATACTGTCATCTATGAGAAATATTGGAATATTATTTCCATCCACTGACGCCAATCAGGGTTCTTGCCAATGGAAAAAGTACCGAATCCAATGACTATAGCAATCATGCATATGATAACTATATCATTATGTACGTATATAAATCATAAGTATGTACTTTATAGGATATAACTTACTTTACATGTAAATTATGTCTGTTATAGATCCTAAACTGGTTTGTGCAGATTTCTTTGGGTCTCAAACACATCCACGACCGCAAAGTACTCCACCGTGATATTAAAGCACAGGTATAATCCATATGACAGTAGTGGTAAGTGAAAGAGTTAATAATGTTGATTTAGCCGTCCATTGACCTTTTCACTTTAACTTGCAGAACATCTTTCTCACTAATAATGGAACAATGGCCAAGCTGGGAGACTTTGGTATAGCAAGGATGCTGAACAAGTAAGTGGATTGTGTAGGCTCAGTAAAGTATAGAATGGCATCAGAAAGAGCCTTAAAGGGAATGTGTCGCCAGGAAACGACCTATTGTTTAAATCTTTTTTTTTTTTTTTTTTTTTTATATTAAACATATTATAAAATAATTTTTGTTGATGTTATTTTTAATTTTCCACATTATTATCTACATTTTAAAACATTCTAAAAATCTTGCAATTCCAACTCTTGCCACTAAGCCTAAAAAAGTTTGTCACTTCCTGTTTCCTGGAGATGGACCATAGACACAATGGTCTGGAGCAGAGCCTATTGACTTCTTTGGGAGCGTTTTCTAGGCATGTTGTGAAAATCACCTATTGTGACTGGTACTCCTATAGTGCTGCCTGTTTAGTGACTATTTAAAGTGTAACTCCCATTTTATGTATTTTTTGGGCTACTGTGTTGGGGGGAAGGTGACCATTTTTGTAATATACTTTATTAAACTATTTAACTTCCTTTTAATAGAACACAGGCTGTAAAGTTCCCACTAGCAATGCTCTAACTAAGCATTGCCAGTGAGAATCTGTCCATACACATGTACTCACTGCAGCATGTAGAGCTGAAGCATTTACCAAAAGGGGAATAGTCATTTCAAATGGCTGTATCTCTAGGTTTATACCTAGAAAAATGCTTCAGGTATCACAAGAAAGCTGAGATTCTCAGCTTTCATATGCTGCTAGGAGCCAAGACTGAAGTACAAGCTTTAAAAGAATTAAGACATATCACTAGTACTATCACTGCTGCATATTAAGTTCAAATTCCCGACTGTGTTTTTAACTAGTGATATCTCAGGTTATCTTATAGCTAGTACTATAATATTGGCAGCATATGAAAGCTTTCTTGTGATACCAGAACCATTTTCCTAGGTGGTATAAAACCGGAGATACAGCCATTTTAAGTGACCATCCCCCCTTTGGTAAATCCTTCAGCTCTGCTTATTCACAATACAAATATGGATGGACTTTTCCTAGTAACAGGTCAGTTAGAGGGTTGCTGGAGAGAATGTCACAGCCTGTTTTCTATTAAAAAGGAAGTTAGGTAGGTTAATAAAGAATATTACAAAAATGCTCACCATACACCCCCCAACACAATAGCAACAAAAAAAAGGGAGTTATACTTTAATTAATAAAAATGACCTGATAATACAATGAATTGACATAATGATTATTGTCTTGTGGCTGTGATCATGTGTTTTTTTGTATTCACCAAAGCACAATGGAGCTGGCACGGACGTGTGTAGGGACGCCATACTACCTCTCTCCAGAAATATGTGAAAACCGACCCTATAACAATAAAACGTGAGTTACTATTTAAAAGACTATGGAATAGATTTACTAAGTAAAATAAAAACAAATCTAAATTTGCTACAAAATATGGAATATATGACTTGCTTCAACTATCTATCTATCTATCTATCTATTTATCTGTTTTAGGCATACATGAAAAAAATACTTTAAAAATTAGACGTGTTAATAGATTATTTTGGTCAATTAACAAAATGAAGAAAAGCGAAATCTAAATCTTATCAATATTTGGTGTGACCTTTGCACTTTGCCTTCCATCAGTTGTTCTAGACATACTTTCAGGGAGGTTACTCCAGACATCTTGGAGAACTAAGCCCAGATCTTCTGTGGATGTCGGCCTGCTTCAATCCTTCTGTCTCTTCATGTAATCCCAGACAGACTGGATGATGATGAGATCAGGGCTCTGTGGTGGCCATATCATCACTTCCTGGACTCCTCCTCCAAAGGGCAAAGGTCAAAACAAATATTTAGATTTCTTATTTGTTCATTCAATTGATAAACATAAACTATTAGGCTGTGTTCACACAGAGTTTTTTGCAGGCGGATTGTGACGCGGAATCCGCCTGCAAAAAAGCCTCCCATTCATTTCAGTGGGAGTCAGTAGCAGTTTTTTTCCTATAGCTGATTTTTTCTGCTAGCGGAAAAAAAAGCGACAAGACCTATCTTCAGGCGGATTCCACCTTGAAAAACCCATTGAAATCAATGGGAGGCGGAAAAACCGCTAGCATTTTTTTGACACGGTTTTTGACGCGTTTTTGCAAAAACCACCTAAAAAACCGCTAGTGTTTTTTAAAGAGAAGCTTCCAGGTCCATACACTGTGCTGGAGCAAAAAAAAAAACGCAACAAAAAAACGCTTTATATAAAAAAAAGCGTCAAAAAAACGTTTCCTAATTCCTGAAGCAGATTTTTTCAGCTTACAAAAAACTGTGTGAACATACCCTTAAAACTTCTATTTGTGAAAACTTTCTTGCTTTGCAGCATTTTTTTCACAAATGCTTACTTATATAACGCCATCATGTTCCGCAGCGTCGCTTTACAGATTTTGTAACTCTGTATGTCTGTTTGTTATGCTCAATAAAATGAGTTAAAAAAGTCCGAGCCTCCAGTTTGTCCTCATGGCATGACCGCAGTGAGGAGTGTGATGGAGTTTTGCTGCATGTGTACGTTATTGCTACTTCTAATGTCTCCCATAGACATTGAAAGAAGCAGTAACATGCATCCTCGGCTTCATTCAAACACTTCCATTCTGTACAGTGTAGAGAAATATTACTCAATATCTCCGCTCTAGTGATTCGAGTGAAGACCACAGCCATCAGACATTTTTCTTATACTCTGTGAATAGCTGATACTTATTTACTGAGGTCACAGCACCATCAAAATAAGAAATGACCTTTTTTTTTTTTTTTTTCTTTTTTTTAGGGATATCTGGTCTCTAGGATGTGTGCTGTATGAACTTTGTACTCTCAAACATCCAGTGAGTAATGTATTATTACTGTGCAAACACTGCATTGTGTATAAAGTAAAAAATAAATAAGAACGATATAGAAAAACTAATGCAACCATAAAAAAGAAAACCTACATCCAATAATTCATCCCAGTCTCCTCCTGTACCATATTATAATAAGTTTATATGAAATCACAAAATGTCTCATTCTTTGAAAATAGCTAGAAAAAAGTACACGTGGGCAAAAAGGAACACTGGGGCTATTGACATGAGATCCCTCAATAAACTCAGATGTATGAAGGATCCATGAAAACAGGCGGCCCTCATATCCAAAACAGCCGTGAAAAACGTCCTTTCTTCACACCCATTTTAACCATTGGTCATGTGAATTTAGCCTTATAAGTGCCACATGATAGATAAGGGGATCTGTTCCAGATTTTACCCCAATGTCCAGGAACGTCATGTCCCGCCTCTGATACAGATGAGATACTGAGTAACAAACTTGTGTTTAGTAACAAAGGTACAATAGACAAGAGGCCTACTAGAGCTCACAACCCAATAGTGGGGGTGTCAGTATACAAAGTATGTACTGAAATATATGCATATCCAAGAAACGAATCAGGCATGTTGAAATTCACTATACTTTTCTTTCTTGCTATTGGGGAAACCTTGGGATGGTCACATTTGATGCTCAGCCATTCCTGCCAAAATTCCTGGAAGATATAGCTGACATACATCTGATGTACATGGTCAGATTAAGAAGGCTAGACTAAGGGTCATTCAATATCTTGCTTGGAAAACTGGTGTCCTAGAGATGAAAGCTACTTAATGCTACACTATAGAAGGGTTAGCCTGGGAAAACAAAGGGCCCAGTACTGGTTTGTTCCATGTCCTATGTTATTAAGTGGAGAGATTGTGTGCAGGACTCTTTGGAGGAACTGCCTTATGGGCATTGGCCCACAGGTCATGGGAAGTATGTGAAGGGGAAATCAAACACCAGGCCTTTCTTTCCCTGGGGACAGAACAAAGCACTATACAGAGGGGGGGCAGATAGATTTTTGCTGTAGGACACTCTGTCTTTTTGTATGTATGTCATTGGTGATAGATGAAAATTATAGGAGATGCTAAATATGTACTGTATAAGGACCAACCTGTGTCTCTGGGTCCTAGTACAAGGTTGCTCAGTATCCTGGTTCTCCCTTAAGGTTTGCCTCCATTATATATAGGGTAAACATTTTATGTTTGTTCTTATACATTTATAGTCTTCGTATAACCTAAATACCCAATGTTGTGTATTCTGTGTAGTTTGAAGCTAGCGGCCTAAGGCAACTGGTGTTGAAAATCTGCCGGGGTCGGTACGAGCCACTTTCTTTAAAGTATTCATATGATCTGAGGACATTAATCTCTCAGCTCTTTAAAATATCTCCACGAGACCGACCATCCATCACCTCCATATTAAAGAAGCCTTTTCTAGAAAAACGTATATCCAGTTTTTTGAGTCCAAAGGTGAGTATCTATCTTAAAAGCCAATTCCAGCTGCAAGAAATAAAACTTGTTCATTGTACCGTGTAACACAAAACTCAGCAAGTTTCTGATTCATTTCTCAGTTTTCACGATCTATACATGTTGTCACTTAAAGAGAACCTTTCACCACCTCCACGAATTCTAGTTCTTAGCATATGTTGACAGTAATTGCTCCACTGATTCCAGCACAGTTGGAATTTTCTCTCTAGCCCCCACCATTCCTGAGCAACAAGCACAGTTAGTTTTGGAGTCTGATGTACTATTTAAGCTCTGTAATGTCAGGAGGGCGGTGTCAGGCAGAGGGGTGTGATTCAGAGCTCCAATCAGGGACCAAAACTAACAGCATTGATTGCTCGGAAACGGTGGGGGCTAGAGAAAAAATTCCAACTGTGCCAGAAACAGTGGAATGGCAGCTATTATTAGATGCTAAGAACTGGAGTTGGTGAAAGGTCCTCTTTAATGTAAACCTTTATTGGTTGAAAATATGTCCTGACATGATGATCACACAGGTGCATGGCTTGTTACAGTCACAGGTCAGATCCCGAGGATTTATCAGGGTAGTCATCATGTGACGAGTTGGATTTCCATTGTCTGGAGGCAGACAATATAAATTCCTATGCAATGACTAGGCAGAACCTTTTATTACACAATAAATAAACTTTCAGTTTAGGCTACGCAGTGACATTAAGATCCCAGTGTCACATTGTGAGATTGCATCTAATGATTGTCTAAAATGGTTGAACTGGGACACCCGACCTCCTGTTGGATTTTTGGTTATAAGTTGCACTCGACTGTGTAGTCACTGACCGCAATACAAATCAAACCATGTGCAGCTGTGAAGTGCAACCTGTCTGCCATCTGTCTTCTTATTTAAAAGGAATGTGTCACCAGAACCCACCTTATGAACCCAGCCCCGGAAAAAGATTGGTTAGGGTCACCTGAATCAGTGCTGAGAGATCCCCTTTTTTGTCAATATGCAAATGAGCTCTTTGGAGCAATGAGGGTGTTGTCATTGCTCTATATAGGTAAGCAGCAACACCCTCTTGTGCTACAAAGTGCTCATTTGAATATTGATAAAAATGGAGATATCTGACACCTGACACCCCCACCGATCATGTGTACTCAGCAGTTGATACACATAGAATGGAGCAGAAAGCAGCTCTGTTCTCTGTCTAATCACTACAGCTTAGGTCCCATTCCAATGAATGGGAGGTGATCTACCGTAACCTCGTCTGTCCACTACACATAGTACAGAGTTATCTGCTGTCTGCTCCATTCTATGTGTATCAACTGCTGATAACATCTGATCGGTGGGGGTGTCAGGTGTCAGAACCCCATTAATCTGGTATTGATGACTTATCTTTAGGATATATTATATTTTTAGCCCGGAGAATCCCTTTAAGGCTCTGTTCATATCATGTTTAGAGTCTACGTCTGCATGATCAGCATACAGTAAGTTACGGTATTAATATGCTGCAGTGAATTGAAACAACGCAGTACATATGTGTTTGTACTGCATACCTTTTTATACTGTGAAAAAAGGTATACCAACATATACCAATCCAGTGGAGGCATAAGGACCCTTTTTTTGGCCTCCGTTGGGTGTATGGGAAAACCTATGGATATGTTTGATGTATACGCTAAGTCCTTTTTTATCAATTGGAGGCTCCAAATGTGATGCGAACTTAGTCTAAGTTGTGCCTCCAAGTAATTAAGCATAATTCCCAATAGGCATACACCAGATATAGTACGTGGAGGTAAATATTACTAAACTGCCTTCAACTGACCATCTATATGTATTTGTTTTTGGGTTTGTTTTTTTTAAGAGGGTGGGGGTTCAGCTTCCTGTGCATTTTATTCAATCCTAATGTTTCTACCTGTGATTTTCTGGATTTCTAGTTAATGGAAGAGGAGTTCAGCCATACTGTCCTACATCGCAATAAGCCTTCACCAGTGAAACCAGCACATGGGCCAGTAACCCCTAAGCAAACACCAGGTAATAATGCTCATGGCCCATGATGATGAATTCCATTGTACTGTCCAAATACATAGAAATGTAGCTCTGTCTATAGGAAACCAAGTGCCGTTGTCAATCTTGCTTATTTTGGTTGTTGAATTTGTCACTAAAAAGTGTCTATTTATGCCAAAAACAGCGACACTCTTGTCCATGGGCTATATACAGTATTGCAGCTCAGTTCCATTCACTTAAAGGGAGTCTATCATTCGCAAAACCACTTTTAAGCTAATGGCCATTCTTCTCCTACCTTTCAATGTTTTCTTCTTCCAGCTGATTCAAAAATAATTTGTTTCTTCATTTATGTTAATGAGCATCACAGAGAATCCGAGCCGTTCCTCCTCTTCTGCGAGCACCCACCTCGTCATCGCTTTTCACATCCCCTTATTCCGTTGTGGTGACTCCCCTCTTGGTCTTCTTTGTATTTTCTTTCTTCTAAGTCCTCGTACGCAGCGCTGTGCGCATGCGCAATCGGCTCTGCCACAGTACGCTCTTGTGACAGACCACCGTAAAATGGCGGCCCGTCATGCGCAGTCGGCTCTGCCCGAACTCGAAGTGGCAGAGCCGATTGTGCATGCACACAGGAAGTGGAGGTGAGATAGGAGAGCAACTGAAATCCTGAGATGAGAAAACTTCCAAAAATCATTGGAAAACAATTTTCCAATGACTTGTCATTAGTTTTTGTTGTCTTCTGTGATAAGATATCACGCTGCAGCAGTTTATCTAATTGCAGAAGTTCAGGTTAAGTCTGCTACATGTGTATATGTAAGGTGGAAGACAATTGAAAATATTGTAAATATTAGCATATATGTATATTTTTTTTGTTTGCATTTCTTCCAAGTGCCAAGAAATGAAAACAACAGAGTTAAGGAATTTCATCCTCCAAGACATAAAGTAGCGACTCCACCATGGAAGCCTCCGTCACGTTTTCAGAACTACAATCCTGTCAAGGTGATCAGTGTGAATAGAAATGCTACTTGTAAGATGAAAAAGCGTTTTTTTCATAAAATAAACAAAAGAACATCTTTTAACATAGTTCTATTAATTTCATAGCTACACTTTAGGTGGCCTGGGTGAAAAAAGCTGAATAATTGTGGCGCAACATGGGCAAGGAAGAATTTATAGTTAGTTTACCATTCAGGAGTCTAGAAAGGTTGGGTGGCCAGTTTACTTATCTCTCAACTTTTCCAGTGATAGATACAAATAAGGAAGAGCTAACCAGAAACTAATAAGTTCACCCCAATATCTTTGAAGCCAGGGCCCCAAGTGGCATAAACGCCGCGGAAAAAAACATGGTGTTTTACAGTCACAGCAAAATGGATTGAATCCCATCCCCACTTTGCGGGAAAATATGCGGTATGGACAGCTTTTTTTTGCTGCGGGACGACATGTGGGGCCTTAGCCTGAATGTGGCTCTAGAAAAAGGCTCAAACATTCATTAGGCAAAAAGCCAATTATACTCATATTAGGGAAAAAAATCCTTCCCTACTCCAAATATGGCATCAGAATAAATCCCTGGATCAATGACCCATCTCCAGAAATTTAATACCCATGTCTTGTAATCTAATTACAATGAAAGTGTACCTACAATTATAAAACAACTTTATATAAATGAATAGTACAAGTGAATATAAGAAATTTTGTAATATATCTTATTAAAGAAAAATCCTTTGCTCCTATTTATCAGGAGTTAGTTCTAACTTAGAAGTCTATTGAAAAGGGAGGGGGAGGAGAAGGTTGCTGGAAAATACACACATACTGAAGCAGCTAAGCTCTGCTACACTTACTAAGATAGCTATTTTGACTCTACCAGATCTTGTAAGATAATGCTCTGCCAATGAGGAAATAAATCACTTACTAGCTGGCAGCAGTCTCCTTCACTCTCCATAGACTTCTGTGTGTGAGGCTGAATATGGATATGGGTGCTTATTAGAGATAAGAGTGTGAGGGAAGCGAAGTGGGAGGAAAACAGCCTGATAAGTAAAGATGGAAACATTTTTCTTTAATAAGACATATTACAAAGCTACTCATATGTACCAGTACTATTCTAAATCCCCCGCTCCTGCCCAACAGATGGCTGCCTGGTCCCCCACCAGTCTTTGTTCACTCTATTGCAGCAATGCTTACTCCTTCCTACACATACAGTGCCTTGCAAAAGTATTCGGCCCCCTTGAACTTTTCAACCTTTTGCCACATTTCTGGCTTCAAACATAAGGATATAAAATCTTAATTTTTTGGTGAAGAATCAACAACAAGTGGGACACAATCGTGAAGTGGAACGAAATTTATTGGATATTTTAAACTTTTGTAAAAAATAAAAAACTGGAAAGTGGGGCGTGCCAAATTATTCGGCCCCCTTAAGTTAATACTTTGTAGCGCCACCTTTTGCTGCGATTACAGCTGCAAGTTGCTTGGGGTATGTCTCTATCAGTTTTGCACATCGAGAGACTGAAATTCTTGCCCATTCTTCCTTGGAAAACAGCTCGAGCTCAGTGAGGTTGGATGGAGAGCGTTTGTGAACAGCAGTTTTCAGCTCTTTCCACAGATTCTCGATTGGATTCATGTCTGGACTTTGACTTGGCCATTCTAACACCTGGATACGTTTATTTGTGAACCATTCCATTGTAGATTTTGCTTTATGTTTGGGATCATTGTCTTGTTGGAAGATAAATCTACGTCCCAGTTTCAGGTCTTTTGCAGACTCCAACAGGTTTTCTTCCAGAATGGTCCTGTGTTTGGCTCCATCCATCTTCCCATCAATTTTAACCATCTTCCCTGTCCCTGCTGAAGAAAAGCAGGCCCAAACCATAATGCTGCCACCACCATGTTTGACAGTGGGGATGGTGTGTTCAGGGGGATGAGCTGTGTTGCTTTTATGCCAAACATATCGTTTTGCATTGTTGCCAAAAAGTTCGATTTTGGTTTCATCTGACCAGAGCACCTTCTTCCACATGTTTGGTGTGTCTCCCAGGTGGCTTGTGGCAAACTTTAAACGAGACTTTTTGTGGATATCTTTGAGAAATGGCTTTCTTCTTGCCACTCTTCCATAAAGGCCAGATTTGTGCAGTGTACGACTGATTGTTGTCCTATGGACAGACTCTCCCACCTCAGCTGTAGATCTCTGCAGTTCATCCAGAGTGATCATGGGCCTCTTGGCTGCGTCTCTGATCAGTCTTCTCCTTGTTTGAGATGAAAGTTTAGAGGGACGGCCGGGTCTTGGTAGATTTGCAGTGGTCTGATACTCCTTCCATTTCAATATGATGGCTTGCACAGTGCTCCTTGGGATGTTTAAAGTTTGGGAAATCTTTTTGTATCCAAATCCAGCTTTAAACTTCTCCACAACAGTATCACGGACCTGCCTGGTGTGTTCCTTGGTCTTCATGATGCTCTCTGCGCTTTAAACAGAACCCTGAGACTATCACAGAGCAGGTGCATTTATACGGAGACTTGATTACACACAGGTGGATTATATTTACAGTCATATGAAAAAGTTTGGGCACCCCTATTAATCTTAATCATTTTTAGTTCTAAATATTTGGGTGTTTGCAATAGCCATTTCAATTTGATATATCTAATAACTGATGGACACAGTAATATTTCAGGATTGAAATGAGGTTTATTGTACTAACAGAAAATGCACAATATGCATTAAACCAAAATTTGACCGGTGCAAAAGTATGGGCACCTAAACAGAAAAGTGACATTAATATTTAGTAGATCCTCCTTTTGCAAAAATAACAGCCTCTAGTCGCTTCCTGTAGCTTTTAATCAGTTCCTGGATCCTGGATGAAGGTATTTTTGACCATTCCTCTTTACCATTCCTCCTTTTCCCCAAGATGGCGCCGCTGAAGTGGCTGCCTGGTCGGCAGCTCTGAGACTCTCTCTCTCTTATTTTTTTCTTTCTCTGTCTGTTTTTTATCTCTCTACTTAATGGACTTTACACTATGAAGAAATGAAGAAACAAAGACTTGGAATTGGACCTTTGTGATACTTTTTTTTTTTGTTTTTATCTGTCTTTTAGTCCTGCTGAAATGGGGACTCTTGTGTCTGCAGGCATTTCTTTTGTCTACACAAGAGAGAAATTACTGCAGCTTAGAGTCACAACAACAGGGCTGCATACCATTTGCCCACCCATCCCCCAAGAACTCTGGAGAAAGAAAAAGCGGGGGAGGGGCTGCAGAGCAGGAACTCTTCAGAGGATTAAAAAGAGGCGTTACCGACCAACTGTTCCCTCCATCATTATGGGCAATGTGAGATCTCTTGCAAACAAGATGGATGAACTAACAGCGCTCACCAGGCACCATCAGGAGTTTCGGGTGTGCAGCATGATGCTACTTACAGAGACTTGGCTCACTGAAGTTACTCCTGACTCTCTGGTCTCCTTGGATGGTTTTAAACTCCTTCGGGCAGACAGGACAAGGGAGAGCGGTAAGAGGAAAGGAGGGGGGCTGGCAATGTTTGTGAATAATAGATGGTGCAATCCTAGGCACATTGTGATTAAGGAGCAAACTTGCTGTAAGGACATTGAACTATTAGCTGTGAGCATGAGACCTTTCTATCTACCAAGGGAACTATCACATGTCATCGTGATAGCTGCATATGTCCCCCCCTCTGTGAAAGCTGAAGCTGCCTGCGAGGTCCTACAAGCCACGCTGAGCCAGTTACAGTCTCAGCACCCCCAGGCCCTCCTTCTTGTGTCTGGCGATTTCAACCATGCCTCTCCATCATCCACACTTCCCAGTTTCACACAGTATGTAACCTGCCACACAAGAGACAACAAAACACTGGACTTGTTCTTTGCCAACGTGAGGGAGGCATATAACTCATCAGCCCTACCGTCCCTGGGGAGATCGGATCACAACCTAGTACATCTCCGACCTGTGTACAAGCCACTTGTACGTAGAGAACCAGCTGTCACCCGCACAGTGAGGATATGGTCCGAGGAGAGTGATGAGGCTCTGAGGGATTGTTTTGACACAACCGCATGGGAAGTTTTGCAGGATTCGTATGGAGAAGATATAGAAGGACTCACACACTGCATAACGGACTACATTAATTTTTGTGTGGACAACACAGTACCCACAAAAGTGGTGAGGTGCTTCTCCAACAACAAACCATGGATTAACTCTGATATAAAAACACTACTTAAGGAGAAAAAGATGGCATTCAGGACAAGAGATAAGGAGGGGTTGAGGTAAGTACAAAAGGAGCTGAGGCATCTAATCAGGCAAGGAAAAGCCAGTTATAAGGAAAAAATGGAAAAGCAAATGGAAAGAAAAGACATAAGGGGGGTCTGGGAGGGGCTTAAGTCAATTTCGGGTCATAAACAGTCGGTCTGCCAGATTGAGGCAGATGTTAACTGGCTTAATGAACTAAACCTATTCTTCAACAGATTTGATCACACACCAGCTCCTCCCACCCCAGAATGTCCTTCAGCTCCCCTCACCACAATGACTTCACCCCATTCACCCCATGTGGCTACTTCCCAACAGACCAGTAAATCCAGAAATCTGTCTTTATCTGACCACAGTCTGACCTTCACACGGGCCCAGGTGAGGAAGGAGATGAAAAAGATCAAGGCGAGGAAAGCCGCAGGGCCAGATGACATCAGTGCAAGGCTAATTAAGACTTGTGGGGACCAGCTGTGTGGTATAATTACATATATGTATAATATGAGCCTGAGGCAGGAAATAGTCCCTGAATTATGGAAATCTTCTTGTGTGGTACCAGTTCCAAAGAAACCTCACCCTATGGACCTCAACGACTACAGACCTGTAGCACTGACATCCCACTTGATGAAGATCTTAGAGAGATTGGTTCTCACACATCTTCGCCCTCTAGTGAGCCCCGCTATGGACCCTCTCCAGTTTGCTTATCGACCGGGCATTGGGGTAGATGATGCCATCATCCACCTTCTGCACAGGGCTCTGTCTCACCTGGAAAAACCAGGGAACACGGTGAGAATAATGTTCTTTGATTTCTCCAGTGCTTTTAACACCATACAGCCGAGGTTACTGAGAGACAAGCTGGGCCTTGCTGGAGTGGACCACCACCTCTCCAACTGGATCCTAGACTACCTCACAAATCGACCTCAATACGTGAGAGCCCAAGACTGTGTGTCAGGTACCGTGATCTGTAATACGGGGGCACCTCAGGGTACGGTTCTCGCCCCTTTCCTCTTCACACTGTACACTGCTGATTTTAGGTGCAACTCATCCAGCTGCTACCTACAGAAGTATTCTGACGACTCTGCAATAGTAGGCCTCATCACAGACGATGATGACAAGGAGTACAGAGAACTGAACCGGTTTTTTGTGGACTGGTGCCACCAGAACCACCTGAAGATTAACGCGGGGAAGACCAAGGAGATGGTGGTGGACTTCCGTAAAGGCAGATGCCCTCCAAAACCAGTGGACATCCTGGGGACGGGCATCGAGATTGTGAACACCTATAAGTACCTGGGTCTGCTCCTTAATAATAAGCTGGACTGGGCAGATCATATGGAGGCCCTGTACAGGAAGGGCCACAGCAGGCTCTACCTGCTTAGGAAGCTGAGAGCCTTTGGAATCCGGGGGGCACTTCTTAGGACTTTCTTCAACTCAGTAGTGGCATCAGCCATCTTCTTTGGAGTGGCCTGCTGGGGGAGCAGTATATCAACCAGGGACAGAAATAAACTTGACAAGCTGATTAGAAGGGCCAGCTCTGTCCTGGGGAGCCCACTGGACCCAGTGCAGGTGGTGGGTGACAGAAGGATACTGTCCGTGGTGAGCTCCATGCAGAAGAAGAAGTCCCATCCCATGCATGAGACTGTGATCGCGCTGAGCAGTACTGTCAGTGACCGACTGCTCCACCCTAGGTGTGAGAAGGAGCGCTATCGGAAGTCTTTCCTCCCCACCGCGGTTAGGCTGTACAACCAACACCGACCTAAGCGGAGATCATTACATACAGAGAACTGAAATATCTCTCTGCCTGTTAAATCCACCCCCCCCCCCCCCCTCTGCTACGTCCTATCTGTCTGTCTGCTATTAATGTAATGCCTCTCACCTTGGAACATTCCTGTACATGTTGTATTTGTATTTGTATCTGCTTATCTTATCTTTGCTGCTGTAACACACTGAATTTCCCCACTGTGGGACTATTAAAGGACTATTATTATTATTATTATTATTATTATTATTATTAAAACAATTCCAGTTCAGTTAAGTTTGATGGTCGCCGAGCATGGACAGCCCGCTTCAAATTATCCCACAGATGTTCAATGATATTCAGGTCTGGGGACTGGGATGGCCATTCCAGAACATTGTAATTGTTCCTCTGCATGAATGCCTGAGTAGATTTGGAGCTGTGTTTTGGATCATTGTCTTGCTGAAATATCCATCCCCGGCGTAACTTCAAATTCGTCACTGATTCTTGTACATTATTCTCAAGAATCTGCTGATACTGAGTTGAATCCATGCGACCCTCAACTTTAACAAGATTCCCGGTGCCGGCATTGGCCACACAGCCCCAAAGCATGATGGAACCTCCACCAAATTTTACAGTGGGTAGCAAGTGTTTTTCTTGGAATGCTGTGTTTTTTGGACGCCATGCATAACGCCTTTTTGTATGACCAAACAACTCAATCTTTGTTTCATCAGTCCACAGGACCTTCTTCCAAAATGAAGCTGGCTTGTCCAAATGTGCTTTTGCATACCTCAGGCGACTCTGTTTGTGGCGTGCTTTCAGAAACGGCTTCTTTCGCATCACTCTCCCATACAGCTTCTCCTTGTGCAAAGTGTGCTGTATTGTTGACCGATGCACAGTGACACCATCTGCAGCAAGATGATGCTGCAGCTCTTTGGAGGTGGTCTGTGGATTGTCCTTGACTGTTCTCACCATTCTTCTTCTCTGCCTTTCTGATATTTTTCTTGGCCTGCCACTTCTGGGCTTAACAAGAACTGTCCCTGTGGTCTTCCATTTCCTTACTATGTTCCTCACAGTGGAAACTGACAGGTTAAATCTCTGAGACAACTTTTTGTATCCTTCCCCTGAACAACTATGTTGAACAATCTTTGTTTTCAGATCATTTGAGAGTTGTTTTGAGGAGCCCATGATGCCACTCTTCAGAGGAGATTCAAATAGGAGAACAACTTGCAATTGGCCACCTTAAATACCTTTTCTCATGATTGGATACACCTGGCTATGAAGTTCAAAGCTCAGTGAGGTTACAAAACCAATTTTGTGCTTCAGTAAGTCAGTAAAAAGTAGTTAGGAGTATTCAAATCAATAAAATGATAAGGGTACCCAAATTTTTGCACCAGTCAAATTTTGGTTTAATGCATATTGCACATTTTCTGTTAGTACAATAAACCTCATTTCAATCCTGAAATATTACTGTGTCCATCAGTTATTAGATATATCAAATTGAAATGGCTGTTGCAAACACCCAAATATTTAAAAATGATTAAGATTAATAGGGGTGCCCAAACTTTTTCATATGACTGTATCATCATCAGTCATTTAGGACAACTTTGGATCATTCAGAGATCCTCACTGAACTTCTGGAGTGAGTTTGCTGCACTGAAAGTAAAGGGGCCAAATAATATTGCACGCCCCACTTTTCAGTTTTTTATTCTTTACAAAAGTTTAAAATAACCAATAAATTTCGTTCCACTTCACAATTGTGTCCCATTTGTTGTTGATTCTTCACCAAAAAATTTTAATTTTATATCCTTATGTTTGAAGCCTGAAATGTGGCAAAAGGTTGAAAAGTTCAAGGGGGCCGAATACTTTCGCAAGGCACTGTAAATACAACAGCCAATAACTTTTGTAGCAGTAGTGTAAGGTCACATGTCATCATTTTAGGCAGTGATTTGCCCTGCAGTCACTTATCGGGATGACATGGATGTTTTTTAAGAAAAAAAAACAGTGACTTTTAATGTTTTTCCAAGCCTGGGGAACCCTTCTCATTATTATTCACAGTTTAAGCTGCAGAGAGTAATATAACAATATAATGTTGGACCTAGAAGCATACTACTTACAGAAAATAAATGGCTTTCTTTGTTCTTATTGATAATTCTATTAGCCGCCTGCACATAATTGGGGACAAAGGATTGAAGACCGGGCATCACCAGGAAGGATATATGGACAATATGAGCATTACTATGCCAGACTCAACAACATGCATCAAAGACCCAATGAGTATCAACCTCACCATCGACCATACGGAAACCAAAGAGTTGACCCCCCACAACAGTGGTAGGTGATCACTCAATGGATATTGAAGTAGAAAAAATATTAAACTCATAATGTAATGATAATCATAATGTAGGCCATGACACTCCAGCTTTAAAGGGGTTGTCCAGGAATTTTACATTTATGGTCTACCCTTAGGATAAGCCTTAAGTATCTGATTATGAGGACTGGCAGGTGGCCCCTGCACAGATCAGCTGTATAGGGCAGCTTCTGAAGCCCCTATTATACATAGCACAGACCCAGAACTATTTGGATTCGTGGCCTGCATAGTGACCGAGTGCCAGTACTCAAGCTTAGCTTCCATTGACTACAGTGGGAGCTGAGCTGCAGTACCAGAGCCCGGCCACAATACAGGGAATGGAACCAACTGCCTCCAGCTTCATGCAATGTATAATATGGGTGTCAAAAGTGGCCGCCACCAATAAGATATTTATGGCCTATCCTAAGGGTAGGCCATAAATGTAAAATTCCTGGACAACCCTTTTTAATGTGTGAGTGACCTACTGTATGTGTAGCATGTGTCTAATATGTGAGTGATGTGTATGTGGTATGTGTCTACTGTGTGAGAGACGTGTACGTGACGTGTGTGTCTAATGTGTGAGTGACGTTGTGGCATTTGTCTACTGTGTGAGAGGTGTGTGTGTGTGAGTGATGTGTGTGGTGCATGTATCGAATATCTAAGCAATGTCCGTGTGGCATGTGTCTAATCCATGACTGCCTAGCACTGGTTTCCTTAGTTCTGTGTTAGTTCACTGCGGTCACTATGCCACCAGATCCCACTGACTTGTCTGCCATATAAATGTGTTTAATAATTAACCAATAAATGCTGTTTCCTAGGAATGACTATTTACAGAGGAAACAGGAGGCAGAACAGATTAAGATAAAGGTTGAAAAACAACTGGTGAGTAAACATTTAGTTTTATAAGTGTAATATTACTATGGAAAAAATATTGCTTATAATATAAGATGTAGATCGGCTCTGATACCAATTGGATAACCAAAGATGGCCATGTCACACTGCAATATCTCGAGTAATATCAGTGAATTGGGTTGTATTGGGACCCTGAGGATACCATGGCCACTATTTAGTGCTTCATTTTTTGTTGCAATTGCAACTCAGGGTTGCAATGTGACTCCATTCACTTACAATTTGCGGGGTGACATGGCAGTCTTTGGTTACCCAATGTGTGTTATGGTCAAAATGTAACCCCAGCCTCAAAAATCACTAAAAAAAACAACATTGAGGTATTGGGTCAATGTACAACAAGTTAAGAACATATTAAGTAACTGTTTTACACATTTAAAGACATGAAACCTTGTTCTAACCCTCCCGTTGTGTCTGCCGTATGACGGTTTATTTTGGGCCTGACTTGTTGGCATATCCTTGCCATAAATTAAAAAAAAACAAAAAACGAATACAATTATATCTATTTATGTAAATCACTTTTGTATGGGATAAAAATCTTTTATTGCCACATGGATACTGTCAACAAGCTGCATGTTATCAGATCTGTTATTATGTACCCCTCTTTAGAGTTATGAGTACATATTGGCGTCCCTGCTGTTAATTGGTAGCAAACTTACTTGTTGGTCATTTTGACAGTTTTCTGGTGTACAAGGCATTAAAAGTTGCGATTTTTGCACAAAACATGCTGGGGGAATGTACAGCAGCTACGATCTGGCATACATTTCCCCAAAGGCGCACAGCCCAGTGGAAGGTGCGCCTCGTCATGTAGAAGGTGCGCCCTCTGCCAGCTCCAGGACTGTGACGACTGCCGTGAGGAACACCATTCTTCAAAAATCTGGCCCGTTATTTTTTATATTTGTTGGCTATAAAACTCTGGTGGAGCTTTGCTTATTTATGCATTAGGAAACTTGCCTTTGTTTTCCTTCTGTTATTATTTTTGCCCCCTTATATACATGTCTAATATAAGATGTATGGTGTACGTGTCTAGGGTCTCCGTCCTTCCTCTGCCGATCCCTATGGTAAGCAGTCACCAGTTATAAGAGTGGACGTGCGGGTTGATCATGCAGTGAACAGAACACCACAGAGGCAACCAGTCAGAGACCATGAGGTACTGCCATTGTTGTACTTTAGATCTGCAGTTTTGAGGGGCGATAAACATGTATTTTAGATGGTCAAGGCCTGTAAGTGGAGCCTTATTCTAGGACGAGCCTCATGCAAAATGAAATATATATATGTGTAAGGCTACAAGGCTATATTCACATTTGCGTTGGAGTCTCCATAGGAGACTTTGCCACAGATTCCGTCTAAAATTGGTGGAGAGAAAAGTCCTGCACGGGGGACTTTTCTCTCTGCCAGTTTTATACCCAATGGACACCCAGCAGACCCCATTATACTCTATGGGGTCCGTGGGTGTCTGGTGGTAACAGCTTTTTTAGCGGAGAGATGAACGCTAATGTGACCTAACGTAAGAGTGAAATATGCACTTTGATGTGTGTGTGTGTACTATATAAACAACATTTGCCCAGCATATATGACATTATGAGTGATGTGTGTGGAGGCATGTATCTAATGTATGAGTGATTTGTGTACTGCAGGTGTCTATTGTGTGAGTAACGTGTATTTTTTGGTGATTCAGTGGTTAGCACCAATGCCTGTCACTGCTGGGGTCATGGATTTGCCTCCAGCTAAAGGCAACATCTGCATGGAGTCTGTATATTCTCGCCGTGCTTGTGGGTTTCCTCCCACACTTCAAACCCAGTCTACAAAAACTATTGGTTCTCCAAACAGGGTTATAGGTCAATAAAAAAATAAATCTGCAATGTCAAATTTTATTGTAGTTTATCTCAGTGCTAATACTCTTAAGGTGGTCATACACATAAGATAGCCAACACCTCTGGTGGCATTTGTCTTCCAAAGAAAAAAAAGTATCTTGTTGATCTGTCTTGAGCTGGAATTGCAGAGGCGTGGGGAAAATGGACATTTGAAAGACGCTGTATTCTTTCTGGTACAAGAAGAGTACTTTGTGATTATTATTATTTTTTTTTTTTACATCCACAGTAGTAGAAAGTGGTCATAAAAAAACAACTTGACAAGAATTGGATTGGAGAATTTATTGTTGAGGATAGAGCCATCCTAGCTTTCTTGTTGTTACATTATTACAATATTGCAGTAGTTTAGTGTCCCAAATAACCCTATAGCATGTTTCTCCGTGGTCGGGATAGATTAAAAAAAAAAAAAAAAAAAAAAAAGCCATATAGTTACCTAGAGATGAGTCCGATGAATGTCATCAGACTCAGCTTTGATATCCTGGTACTTGCTAAGTGCACTGAAGATAGGCTAGTACATATCAGCTTCTTTGTACATGTGCCGGAAATCAAGCGCATGCGCAGTAAAACCGAGGTGCACTACTCCAGCTTTAATGAACAACTGTGCAAGCACCTGAAACATTGGGTATCAGGTGAGTAAAGAATTTTAATTAAAAATCTGGACACGGACGATGTTAATATAGAGATACTTGGGACAGTAAACCATAAGGACCTTCTGGTCCTTATGGTACCAATGACAGGCTTCCTTTAAAGAGGTTTTCCAATCCTACAAATTAAGATCATTAATCCAGGAACCCCTGCCGATCAGCTGTTTTAAGATACTATAGCTTTCAGGTGAGCGCTGCAGTCTCTTCACTGAAAAGGAGGCACAGCACCATACGTTATATAGCGGCTATGCTTGGTTTGCTCACAGGTCACGTGACAAATTACCTGTTGTAGTAATCAGCTGATCAGCAGAGGTCCTGGATCCTAAGGATAGGTCATCAATCATAAAAACCCGGAAAACCCCTTTACAGTTCAGCTACAGCAATACCAAATGTATATAGTTTTTATCGTGTTTACTGTTCTGCTGCTTTAATACCTTTCTGTCAAAATACTTTTGTTTGTGTACAGCAAATGAATTCTTTTTGTGTTTCAACATACAGAGATCCATAACTTTTTTTATTGTTCGGTTGGCAGAGGTGTGTCAGGACTTGTTTTTTGCAGGACAAGCAGTTGTTTTCATTAAGACCATTTTCAGGTGTTATACAACATTTTGATCACTTTTTATTCAAAATGATCAAAATGTTGTAATCATGATAATAAGTTATTCTCACTTTCAAGAAACAAATCAAATGATATCAAACTATACATAAAATATGATTTACAGGAACATCTGAGACAACTAGAAGCCATCCGCCAACAATATCACAATGAGGTCAGAGAAATAAAAATGAAAGCTGGTGCACACGAGGTAAGATGTCACTTGTGTATCAACAACATATATACATTGATGGAAGCTACACAGTGATGATAGAAAGTTGTCAGAACACAGAGTACACAGAAGTAGCTTGCTTCATATGGCAGAGGCGTAACATGAATCTTCTGGGCCCAAATGCTCAGTCTGTATCAGGCGCCCCAACTATAATGTGTTGTTTATAGTACTGGTCTCTTCAAATTGTAAAGAGACACTTTATGGGCACCCTAAGGCTCCTGGGTACCCTCTGCACCCCCCTTAAGTTACACCCCTGGCATACAGGGCTGTGTAGCAACAGACAGGCCAAGCGGATGTCAAGAAGAGGAGGAGCCAGCCCCTTCTGAAGGAAGTGATGTCCTGTACGCAGAAGATCCAGACAGGAAGACAGGTAAGTATGATGGGATGTGGGGGTTGAGTTAATTAGTTAGTTGGGAAGGGCTAGTAGTGGCAGTTTGTATACTCCTTGAGACAGCCGCTCTATGGAAAATGGGAGGACATAGGACCCACTGTTCTTGTGACATTTCTCAGCTATATTGTGAATAGATGATAAGTTTTGATTATGGGAAAACCCCTTTAGGGACCTACTGTACAGTCTACAAAGCTATACATATGAGGACCACAGTAAAACCATAAAATGCCCGTTATCTTATTATACATTGTTTTATTTATTTTTGCTTATTTACATAGTGCCATCATATTCTTCAGCGTTTTACATAGATATTATCAAGACTGTCCCAAGTAGAGCTCACAATCTAAATTCCTTATCCATAAGTCTTTGG
Organism: Leptodactylus fallax; assembly: GCA_947044405.1. Taxonomy (NCBI): domain Eukaryota; kingdom Metazoa; phylum Chordata; class Amphibia; order Anura; family Leptodactylidae; genus Leptodactylus; species Leptodactylus fallax. The sequence goes on from CAMRHE010000410.1 coordinate 176,051, forward strand.
TGTGTGGGAGGAAACCGGAGTAACCGGAGAAAACCCATGCAAACATGGAGAGAACATACAAACTCCTTGTAGATGTTGTGTTTGGCTGGATTCGAACCCAGGACCCCAGCATATTTTACTATTATATTTTATTATATAAACAATATTACACATTCGTAACTAATCATATTGGTATTTATAGGAATCTCCTAGGGGAGCAGATGGGACATATCTTGTGAAACCAGGAAATAAAGGAAAACAGTCTCCTACAGACAGACCAGATGGAGGAGAACCAGCTGAGGTAATTGTATTGTTAGTGGCATAGCTAAAGAGTTGCAGAGTAGTTATTATATTTAGGTTGTTATTTTTTTTTTTTATTTTGGTTCCTGTGCTGTAGGAGGATGGGGGGGGGTGAAGGTGCGGCTCTTTTACTTTTTTTTTTATATGAATATCTGATAATGTGTTCTTCAAAACGAAGCAAGGAGTCTTACACGCATTGGGGGAATTTACTGCTCACATTAGTTGAGAAAACTGGTGTAGATGGGAATAGCTGTGGTGCAGAAAAAGTCTCATGGATGCAAGACTTCCTCTGGACTCTGCTCAACATTTTTTAGGGAAATGACAGAGACCTATGCAGGGCAGGGATGCCAACAAATTTACTGTAACTCACACCAGAATACTTGTATGAGTTATGTAAGAAATCTACGCCAGTTTCTGACTGATGTAGATTTTTAATTGGGCCCACGGGAGTTCCTCTAAATTATTGAGAGGCCGGAGCCTCTGAATAAGTTAGGCACAGTTAGCGCCAGCTGGGAAGCAGATTAAGTTGATGATCTTGGTTTTATATATTTTAGGAGATTCAGCTAAGGTTCAATAACATCATCAAGCAAAACAGACAAGAAAGAAAAGCATTGGAAGAAAAGTATAATGTAAAGGTATATTTTTTGTTTGATGTCCTGCTATATACCACGATTATTATCATTTTAATAAAGTAGAATTGTTTATTAGCAGAGGTATATCTTATAGTATTGTCAAATATTTCATTTGGGTTTAGAGGTTAGAGAAAGATATACAGGAGGGAGCAGAGAAATGTATGTGTCCCTGGGAATCGGGGTCATGGGCCCCTTACATTTTTATTATTATTAATATTATTATTATTTATTTTTCGAGCACGATGGATTCCACAATGCTTCACATTTGAAGAGACTATTATGTACTATTAGAGGGACGTCGACTTGGCGGACCACCTTGTGCTGTGTAGAGTCTCACAGACCATACATGCTTTACTAGGAATTCTGGAAAAGGTATATGCAAAAAAGTTCTCCTTCATGGAAATAGGAAACTTGCTCTAGCACCACCTTTTGGAAAGCAGCTCTCTATCATTTGGCTATAATCTCTAGGTTTCTTAGAAAACAAAGCACTGATCTATAGGGACCTACCTTCCAAAAGGCGGCGCTAGAGCATGCTTTCCTTTATTTGCATATTCCTTTCCCAGAATTCCCAGTAGAGCATGCATGGTGAGCTTCTATACATCGCCAGGTGGACTGCAAAGGTGACATCTCTTTAAAGGTGGGTTCACACTATCATTATTTATTGTCTGTTGCTCTCATCTGTCATAAGATGAGAACGATGGACAGTAAGCCCAATATAGACAGAGTCCCCTCTGTCTGGTGTCAGTCTGCATTCACCCTCATAAAAAACATGAAGGAAGCTTTCTTCCATCATGTGTTTACTTTTTGAAGGAAGAAAAAGTTGTTCATGCAGGACTTTTTCTTTTGTTACAAAAGTAAACAAATATGACAGAAGAAAGTGTCTGTCGTGTTTTTTACATTATAGTCAATGTATTGCAAATTCCTTTTGGATGCTCTGGTTTGGCTATAATCCCAGTCAGTGTCACTAGATGTCTTAACTCAAGACATAGACAGTTTGGAGTCACTGGTCTAGCCTTTATGCCTAGAGCTGTTTTAGTAAATCCTTGCATTTCTCTTTAAATAACTCTTTTGGAGCATATTTTCTGACCCTTGTGCTATTCTTCCTGGAAATATGTGACCAAATTGACAACAAGTCCTCTTAAAGATATATAAACTATGAGTCGATGAAGAAATGATTTTTAGTCCTCCATGATATGTTATATTATTTTCTATTTTTTCAGGGTGGAATAAGATTTGAAATAAATGACATCATAGAAGAGATTCAGATGGATGGTCCTAGCACAGACAATGAGGTCAGAGCAACTCTATTCCCATAAACCTGAGGTTGTCATAGTAAATGTATCTGTGGAACATTACTTTATAGTTTTTTATTTAAGGTAGGAAGAAGCAGGCCTTGCTCACAGGACAATCCATGTCCATATGTCCTATATATGTACATCACACAAGGAGGTGCTCCAATCCGGACTCCCTCTATGAGCCAAAACTTTTGCTATCAGAGGCAAAACTAGAAGCTTCTGGACCCCAATGCAAAATCTGTAACAGGGCCCCTGTGAAGAATATCGCCTCGCCCAGCCGCCTGGCACGCCTGCGATCAAACTTCTTTCTTAACCTCCCACTCACACACCGTGAGTAGACCGGGTCATAGGATAGAACGAAACGAGCGATATAAATTTTATATGTTTAATAACCCAAGTGGGTCGGTATGAATTAATAGCATATACAGAAATATACAATATTAATACGATCAAGCATATACATACAAGCAAAAGAGCGATGATACCGCACACCAAATAAAAAAGGGAAATAAAAGATTAGAAAAGATACCTGAACACAGCTCTGTCTTAGCTGTCTCCCTTCCAGGCTCAACACAATAGACTACTCAAAACTCACTCTCTCCTCCGTGTGAGACCCCCCCCCCAGCTACACCCTTCACCTCCCCCTTAGCCAGCTCTCCCCCTCTCTCCTTTGCAGAACCCTCAGACAGATGGGTAAGCACCACATTCCAACAAGTGGGGGAAGGGCGGACATGAGCAAGTAAAAACACACTTCCAAGACAGCTATAAAACTGAGGGTCGGTTCATCACACCTCCCCCTTTTAGAGCGTGTCGGGGGGAAGGAGGAGCCTCCGTTCCTCTTCCACCCGCACCTCCGCAGCCTCAACCCGCCGGGACAGGCCATCGGGGGGAGGGCTGGCTAAGGGGGAGGTGAAGGGTGTAGCTGGGGGGGGGGGGTCTCACATGGAGAAGAGAGTGAGTTTTGAGCAGTCTATTGTGTTGAGCCTGGAAGGGAGACAGCTAAGACAGAGCTGTGTTCAGGTATCTTTTCTAATCTTTTATTTCCCTTTTTTATTTGGTGTGCGGTATCATCGCTCTTTTGCTTGTATGTTTATGCTTGATCGTATTAATATAGTATATTTCTGTATATGCTATTAATTCATACCGACCCACTTGGGTTATTAAACATATAAAATTTATATCGCTCGTTTCGTTCTATCCTATGACCCGGTCTACTCACGGTGTGTGAGTGGGAGGTTAAGAAAGAAGTTTGATCGCAGGCGTGCCAGGCGGCTGGGCGAGGTGATATTCTTCATAGTGGTGGCAGCGGTGGGATCTTAGGATAACAGTGTGTGGGTGTGGTATCACGCAGACACTGAGGATTGGGGCAATCCTATGGAACGAGCGCGGTATGAGATCAAGCTTAAAATACGGTGAAAGTTTGGTACAGTACTGTTCCCTCCCTTCTTCTTTTTTTCTGTCCTATCTTTTATTTGGCAACGGCTTCTAGTGGATGTCTTACACTCTGAGAAGTGGAGCCAGGGGACGGCAGCAACTGACTGATACAAACGCTGAGCAGATGGCTGATATGGAAGGTGCGGCAGCTGGGCAGGACAAGGAGCAGAGTCCTGAGGGGCTGGCACAAGAAAACATCACCATGCCAGACGGTTCAGCAGGTGCCCTGACCCCAGAGGAAATTGTGCCTGGAGGGACCAGTAACCCCAGTTCGGTGGGGGTAACGGACTTATACTTGCAAATGGCCTTACAGCAGATAGACGCCAGTGACTATAGCACCCGTCTGAAGGTGATTCACCAGTACCAAGCTGCTGCTGCTACAGAGCGTCGGGCGGAGAGAGAGGCCGCTGCCGCTGCTGCAGTGCGTTGGACTGAGAGGCCGCTGCTGCTGCAGAGCGCCGGGCGGAGATAGAGCATCAGCTTGAGCTAAAAAAGCTGGAACTTTGCCAGCAGGTGCAACCTTCCCCTGCACCAACTCCAGGAGCCTGAGCACTAAAGATCCGATCCGAGGACTTTCCAATCTTGGAAGATAACGGGGACTTGGACTCGTTCTTGCGGGGATTTGAGCGGGTGTGTAAGCAGCATCCTATTCCCCAGGGAGAATGGGCCCGTTACCTGTCTCCCCGGCTGAAGGGAAAAGGCCTGGATGTTTCCACAAGCTTACCAGAGGACGCGGACTATGAGACCATCAAAGCGGCGCTGATCCAGAGATACCGGCTCACGCCGGAGGTGTACCGCAAAAAGTTCCGGAATATACAGCGGGGTCCCACAGAGAGCTATGCGGATGTTCTGCACCACTTACAGGCTACATTCTGGCAGTGGATCAAAGGACTTACTGTCACCACGTTTGAGGGAATTGGGGATCTTATGATAAAGGAACAATTTCTCCAGGTGTGCCCTCTGGAGGTCCGCCAGTTCATGTGTGATTGGAAACCCAAAACAGCAGACAAGGCTGCAGAGATTGCTGATGACTATGTGTCCACCAGGGAGCAAGGGACCAAGAGAGGAGCCACACTGCAGAGACCCTCAAGCTGGAAGGAGGGGCAAAGCTGGAGTTCACCACAACCTGCGGTCTCCAAGTGGGGTAAGACAAACTCTGTCCCGGGTGCCCCCTCTACTTCCCCTGTCCCAAGAACTCTGGGCGCCCCGGGTACCCCCCTCCAAGTCCTAAGGAGAGGCACGGCGGTGTCATGCCTGTAACCAGCCAGGACATTTCAAGGCGGAGTGCCCCAACCGCTCTAAGAACCCCCCTGTTTCCTCAGCCATGGCAGCTGGCTCATCTGTATACTTGGTGGGGAGGGAGGGGTTGCCATCCAATGCCAACCGTCAACAGGTCATTGTGGGGGGTAAAGTGGTCATGGGATTTCGGGACACTGGGGCGGAGATTACTCTGGTGCAACCTGACTTGGTCCCTGCGGACAGTATTATCCCTGGAAAAACTTTGACCCTGAAGGGTATTGGACAAGAACGCTTAACTGTGCCCATGGCTTGCGTCCATTTGGACTGGGGTGCGGGAAAAGGAATGCGTGATGTGGGGCTTATGTCTGATTTGCCTGCCAATGTACTATTGGGAACAGATTTGGGGCCCTTGGTGTCCCAATATGGGGTGGGAGTAGCCCCACCTCGCTGTGACAAAATGTCTGTACTGAAGGATGATTTTAATGAGGTGTTGAAGCCTGCCACACAGGCACAGACACAGGCAGAGGGAGGGGTCAGCCTTTTGTTTCCCCCTGCTGTGTGTCCAGCTAAAGTAATCAGTGAGCATATGAATGAGACATTGTGGAATGCTGACCTGGCTGTAGCCCCACCCACATCTGCGGGTGATGAGAGCCCCCTCAGTGTGACCCTGGCTGAGCCAGTCACCCATGCAGTTCACTGTGAATCAATGCATGAATGCAATGTCAATGTAATTGCTAATTCTTGCCTTGCAGATTTCCAGGGTAGCTCTTCTGAGATGCTGGGGGCAACCCCAACGGATGACAATGTGCCAGGTGGTCAGGTGGGTCATGGGGATCTCAGGGCCGATCCGGATGAGGGACGGACTGCTGGTGTTGCGGTGGTAACCCGCAGCCAGAGTGCTAGAGGGGTGGAAGGCGCTCCGACCTCTGAGCTGTTCCCTCTGTCACCCGGAGATGGCACTGAGACCGCCATGACTAATCTCCCCACGCTGGAGCCGGAGGAGCCCGGCGGGTATATGACATGCACATCTCTTCTGTCTGGGTCCAGTCAGGAGTTCAGGGACGCTGTCCAAGCTGACCGCAGTCTGGGTGCATTGAAGGAGCGTGCCGATCAACCTCCCTTGGAGTTGGACAAGGACCGCGTGTACTGGGAGCAAGGGAGGTTGTACCGGGAAATGATCCCCACAAAGGGAAAAGAAAGTTGGCTCAGGGAGAAACATTTGGTGGTACCCCAACCCTATCGGGTGGAGTTGTTGCGAATTGCTCATGAGATTCCACTGGCAGGCCACCTGGGGATCGCTAAGACCAAGGCTCGCCTCAGCCACTTATTCTACTGGCCTAAAATGGGGACAGATGTAGCTAAATACTGCCGTTCATGTGACACTTGTCAGAGGATGGGCAAGGCTCAAAAGCCCCAATGATACCTATGCCCATTATAACCGAACCTTTCCAGCGGGTGGCTGTGGATCTCATTGGACCCCTGTCCATTCCCAGTCGCACCGGGAAACGTTTCATATTAACGGTAGTAGACTACGCTACTAGGTACCCGGAAGCTGTCGCTCTGTCTTAGCTGTCTCCCTTCCAGGCTCAACACAATAGACTACTCAAAACTCACGCTCTCCTCCGTGTGAGACCCCCCCCCCCAGCTACACCCTTCACCTCCCCCTTAGCCAGCCCTCCCCCTCTCTCCTTTGCAGAACCCTCGGACAGATGGGTAAGCACCACATTCCAACAAGTGGGGGAAGGGCGGACATGAGCAAGTAAAAACACACTTCCAAGACAGCTATAAAACTGAGGGTCGGTTCATCACAGCCCCTTCTTATTATGTGCTAAGTGTAATACTGGTGTCTTACTATGCTGTATTGAGGACTTTGGGCCCCCTCAGCCTCCAGGGCCTGGTTAGTAACTGCTGCCTCTGCACATCTTATAATAATAATAATAATAATAATAAAAAATTTTATATAGCGCCAACATATTCCATAGCACTGTACAACTTGTAGGGTTCAAGTACTGACAAAAAAGAAATAGTCAATTCACACACTGGGACTGAGGGCCCTGCTCCCAAGAGCTTACAATCTATGAGGTAGAGGGGGGTGACACAAGAAGTAGCAGGGGAGGCATCGGAGGTAGCATTGCTTATACAATAGTCAATTTTGTAATAGAGGTTACTGTCATTACACATATATAAAGCAGTATGAGCCGTCACCAGTCGTGTCCTTTAACGTGCAGATGGTGCCTGGACATATAAAGTTAGTCTGATACGGCATCATATCCTGTGAGGTAATGTTGGAGCATAAACAGAGGAGGGTACGTTTTATGGATTCTAACTATGGAAGGGTTTACATTAGGAGTTGTGATAGGCCTGTCTGAAAAGATATGTCTTTAGTTTGCGCTTGAAGCTGTGGCAATTGGGCATTCCAGAGAAGTGGTGCAACTCGGGAGAAGTCTTGTATACGAGCGTGGGAGGTTCTGATAATAGAGGATGTTAGTCTTAGGTCATTGAGTGAACGGAGAGCACGGGTTGGGCGATAGACAGAGATGAGGGAGGAAATGTAGGGAGGTGCAGCATTATGGAGAGCCTTGTGAATGAGGGTGATAAGTTTATATTGTACTCTGTATTGAATAGGCAACCAATGTAGTGACCTTATAGCTACGAACCTGGTCGCTTTGTAAGAGCAGCTCCTGCTTTGGCAAACTATGCTCATATATGTATTACATGGGCTGTCCGTTATCCCATGCAGGGCCCAGACAAGGCTTTCCCTGATCGCCAGGGGTTATAGACACTAAGCCAACTTCTGTTTAACATTGAATTCTAGTGTATCCACCTGTTTTTGAGAAATTTACACTTTGCCAGTTGCAACTCTTGCCTAAAGCTGCAAGAAAAGCGTCCCAAATATTCATGAGCTGCAGGCTCCCTGTCCTCCCACCACTGATTGGCACATTGCTCCCTATTACTGTGCATAGAGAGAAAACTGTCAATCAGCGGCTGGAGGGAGGAGTTAACTCACAGATGATGAATATAGAGGACTCTAGAGCTTGTGCATATCACTGAGAGGACAGTGTCATGGAATTGTAAATCTCTAGAAAAAAAAATACACACAGGCACATATAGCAGTCATAATGCTAGTTATCATTACCGTATGCTAGCTTCTAAGTGAGCCTCCTGCTTATATCACGGGTTTTATAGGACATCATATAGATGTCCTAATCTGAAGTCGACCTACAGTAACTTGGTGGCAGGTTACCTTTAACACATTTCTTAACCATTTGTGAATAGAAACATATAGAATAGTAACATAGTTACTATATAATATGTCCATGGCATTGTTGTGATAGCATTGTGAACATTACATTTGCCTTGGTAACTATAATAATCTGATACTAGAGGTAATGATAACTTTTTTATTACAGGAAATTGACCCTCTCAATGACACATTAACATTCGATCATGGAAAGAAATTAGAGGGCACCGACTGGCACAAGGGTCATATGGAGCAAGGTCAGGACATGTAACAATACAATGCATGATTTGTAGTATAGGTGTAGTATAGAAACTTTCATGTCTCTAGCATGTGCATACATACAATGCTAGGTGCAGCACTATGTATGATGATTTCTTTACAAGTAAGTTAATGGGAAAATGCGGTCCAATCTACCAATATTATGGTATAGAACAGGAGGAGATGATCAAATTGATATATATTGGTATATTTTATTGGAAACCATTTTGTAGAACTAGTGATTGAAATCCTTCCTCTTACTATAGTTGGGAGTGCAGTGGTCAGTTTAAGGGTATGTTCACATGGAGTTTTTTGCAGCCTGAAAAAATCTGCTTCAGGAATTAGGAACACTTTTTTGTCGCATTTTTGCTGCGGTTTTTCCGCCTCCCATTGATTTCAATAAGTTTTTCAAGGCAGAATCCACCTAAAGATACATCATGTCGCTTTTTTTTCCCCTCTAGCTGAAAAAATCACCTAGAGGAAAAAAACTTCTATGGACTCCCATTAAAAAGAATGGAAGGTGTTTTTTGAGGAGGATTCTGCCTCAAAATGATCCTGCAAAAAATTCTGTGTGAACATACCCTCATTCTGACTGGCAGCCATCTTGGCATCAGTATGCATAGAGACAGCTGTTAGTCAATGACTAGGACCGCCCACTGGACTCTTTCCTAAGGTAGGAAAGTGCAGGGATTTCAGTCAATAAGTTTCAAGTTATATGCAAACTATTTAACTCCATAACATGCTACTGGTCTATGGGCTGAATTTTCACAGTGACAGGTTCCCTTAACACATCTGATTCTAAAACCACAGGCATTAATATTGAGTTTATTCCTTCTTTTTGTAATATTTTCACTGGATCGTGAAAAATAGTTGTGAAGATTTGGGGGGTTGTAGCAGTAGAAGTGACGCCCAAACTCTGGTGCCTAAGACCCCTCTTGTCCTTCCCCCAACACATAAGAGATTCCTGTACTATTAGAAACACTTATTCCTATAGCTGATGTAACTTTGCTTTATCCTTTTACAGCTATCAGAAATCTGGACCATGTATCAGTGAATTACCGAAAACAGTGGACTTCCAAAGAGCCTCAGACACTTCTTGGTAATCTAAGAGCTGTTGGCATCCCATCTGATTGTAATACTATGGGTGACACAGTGTGGGATGGGGATCTCTGCCCATCTGCCATGGCAGGTAATAGATCATTCTCTAACATCTCTTTAATCTGTTCAATATAGTCATTACTTCCTCGTATATCAACAACATCATATATATATGATGGCGAAAAAATCCAAAATACCGTAAAGGTGTGTATGAGTGTGAAACCAATATAATGGGTGACCAACTCCACTTTACGAGAAGTAGATGACACATCAACTAACTCCCTTCCTGGATTGCATATGACCCTTAGTAATCCGTTGGATAGGACCTTAAAGGGGTTTTCCGGACCTTAAGCCTTCTTCATTACTGATGACATACAACAGGATAGATCATCATTATCTAATTGGGGATGGGGGGGTCTGACACCAGTTCCCTCAGAAGTCAGACGCAGCTCTGTCCCTATTAAACGCTGTGGTCTGTTATTATAAATTCTGGCAGCCAGATCAACCAATTGGTGTGTGGGCTCTGCGGGTCAGACCCCACCAATCAGATATTATGAAAAGTCTTGGGAGCTCAGAAAACCCATTTAGTGCTCCATCAACAGCCCCCCCCCCCCCAAAAAAAAAAGGTATATTGATGGAAAAGATCAGTTTATAATCTAAATGTCCCTGTAATGTGTTTGGGAGGTAAGAACGCTCCATTTCAATAAATATACTTTCAAGCCGCAGATCATTTGTAGGACTAAAGTCCTATTCATTGGATTACAATCCTCAATATGGAAGACAAACCCAATTAATCGTGAGGGTGGTAAGCGATCCATGAAGGAGGTAAGTTGACACGTTATCTACTACCTCCTAAAATGGAGTAAGTCACCCCTTAAATTATCCAATTTAATATCCTATGTCTGAGAGTTGGATCATTTCTTCTGGGTCCTTTATATATTGCTAGCTAGCTAGCTATCCCAACCTAGCTCATTCTGGAACTGGGCCTTTACCAACAATCTCCAGCTGGATGTTCACTAAACAGATATAGTTTAGTGATGTGTATGGCTAGGTTCAGACCTGCGCCCGGTCTCTGTTCGGGGTTTCTGTCCCCCAAATCCACTTAAAAAATGCGCATTTTTCTGCCTTTTTCAGGGCTTTGGGGTCCGTGGGTTTCCGCGGGTAACTGCTTCTTTAAGTGGATTAGGTTTCCGTTCGTGGGGTCCACAAGCAGAAACCCGAACACAGGTGTGAACCTAGCGTAAGGTGAGGTGTATTGGTTGATGTTCAATGATGTGGGACACCCCCTTACACCATGCCAGACTATAATGATATTTCTTTAAGTTATAATTATCATATAATTATTATTTTTTATCCCTTGATTGGTCATATATGTGTGTGTGTGTGTGTGTGTGTGTGTGTGTGTATTTATATATGATAGATATTTTTCTGACCTTATTACTTTTTATTTGTATAAAGATGATGATCTCTCAGAAAACAGGAAGCACTGGAGACACGAGGCACCGCAAACCTTAATAAGAGCCTTAGAAGCGGCAGATATGGCTGACTCCATTGCACCTAGAGAAGACTTCCAAGGTAAATAGCAGCGGTTCAATATGCCTGTGTGTTTTAAAACTGAAAATACTGCAAAAATGTTTAACTGGGGTATTTTGGGCCACATATATGACCAGACACCTGCTGTTGCAGCACGGTTACAGTCAGAGTTTGGTCTACAAGTAGTGAATTAATGGCCCTATAAGCTCCTAAAGATATTTGGTCTGGTGACCCCACCATATGTACTTTTCATTATCTGGAATCACAATTGGTTTACTCAGGTAGGTCAATGGTTCCTGATAATGAAGCCATTGTGTTATGTAGCCAGCTCTTCCTCGCTTACGTTTGGGGTATCCAATTTTCTATCACTGCACGGTTTTTGTACAACACACTGTCATTCAGCCATGGATTGCTGCTGCCTCCTTACTTTAATCTGTCCCATAACGCCTCTCTGGGATAAACCAAATCTTTATCATCTTGAGAGCAAGTCTGGGCTAGATATTGTGCTCCCCACCGTTGAATACTTCCAGGAGAGTATTGATGAGCCAAGTACCACGTTTCTCCAAATACATTGTGTCCTACAGGCTCAACTACCTTACCCTCATCCCACTACTGAAACTTTATTTCTTGTGTTCCTTCCTCATACACATGGGTTGGGAAAACTCTTCTGCTTTGCAAGTGGCAACACGATGTCCCTGTGCTTTTGGAGGTCATTCCTATCGCTGGCTCTAGGGACATATTAAACCAATGTTAGTTTATTTAGGGTCCTTTTTAAAATAATTAAAATGGTGATCCCCAACTTTTTTAGACTCAAGGCACCCCTACCAAATAATTTTTACCAAAAAACGTCCTAAGGACATAGATAACGTTGCATGAAGGCATGTAGTCATCTTGAATGAAAATAAAGCAATTCTGATAAAGTGAAAAAGTGAAGACTAAATTTTCCATATTGTAATTTCATAGAATTATGAAGTTGCTCTAAAATTACTATATAGAATGTTATCCCTTAGTCTTAAACCATAACTATTTTGTGTTTAGATGGTACACTGAAACAATGGCCTCCAGCCACTAAGGAATCAGAGGAAGACATGACATCTGACGATTTGGATGAAGAACGATTTGAGCCACGATCTGATGATGAAGACACGTAGGTGTTATAGAAGCACAGCACAAAACTGCGCTATATACAACACTACTAACTGCATCAGCACTAAAGTAAACCTAAACTCTGAACTTAAATGGCCACTAACTATTCAACAAACCAATAATGCAAGTGAATATAAGAAACTCAAGATATATCTTATCTCAGATATATCCTTTGTTAATTTATCTGTTTCTTTTCCAGCTCCCCATTCCTGTTAAACTGACTTTCACTCTGAATTCTCTGCTGAATTACATCTTGCTAGAGCAAGATAGACAAAAGATCAATGCCCACTTGGTTATCTACTGAAAATTCTGGTGTCTTTTTCTCTTTTTTCATGTTGCTATATATATTTTAAAACAATCCTAAAACCCTGCAAATTTTCACACTGGTCACTGAGCCTCACAGTAGATTGACACTTCCTGTTCTGTAGAGATCATGTCTTAGCAGTCATTTTATTATAAAAAGGTAAAACCTCTATCATAAAGCTGATGACAGATAACACAGGATTCACCATTGACATTAGGTGGTAGTCACAGATCAACAGCTTCCCCTCCTTGTACAGTGACAAGGAGGTCGCAGAGTATGCTCACAACACTCACAGAAATCAGTGAGTCTTCTCCTGGTGACAAGTACCACTGGTCCATGTAGTAGTTGTAAAGTATATCTTAGAAAAGATGGCAGTGCCATAATCATTCACAGAAAATGGGAATGAAAAATGTACAATCAAATGAAAACAGATAAAAAAAAATATGTTTCACTGCCTGATTCTAATTAGTTAAAAAAAAACTGTCAGTGACCCTTTAAAAATTCAGAAACATTTCTAAAAGACATAAGAAAAGTGACAGACAGACAAGTGTAGCCAGCCCCTTGTTATGGTGCCATTTGTCACCCAGAACAACATAGCCTTTTTAGGCTTCCAAGCCCTTTCCTCTACTCTTGATCCCATTCCTTACCCCTCTGTTTGCTAACAATGCAGTTGCTTTGGAGAGTGGAGACCTTACAGGTTATCTCCACAAAGTTTCATAGGGGAAGAGAGTGCTGGACTCTCTCTCCCCAAGGGCCCATAGCAGCCACAAGGTCTGCCACTATTGTATGTATGTCCTTGCGTGAGAAAGATCTTTGGTTACATGTAACACGAGTGTCACTCTTTTTTGTACACAGCACCTTTGAAGAGTCTGAAGATGAGCTAGAAGTTGCAGAGATGATGGAAAAGGTTCTAACACACAGAGACGATGAAGATGATAATACTGTAGATGAAGTTAAAAAGGAGACCTGCAGTGACCGCACTGCTGTGGAAAGCACCAGTCAATATGCCTTAAAGCGAGATAACATAGAAGGAGACATGGTGGACGCGTCAGCTGTGGAAAAAGCAGAAGTTAATGTGAATCCCTCTCCGGCTATGAGCGCCAGGGAGAATGACCACAGTGCAGTCATTTCAGTAGAGGGACAGACAAATGAGGTGAAACCTGAACTCTGCTCCGAAAAGATTCCCGAAGCATCAAATCCTGACAGTAAAAGCAATGCACAGTCTCCTATTTGTTCTGTTGACTAGATATGGCAGTGGTCTCATCTCAGTGTCTATGCAGTTTGATATTTTCAGTAAATGTGAAACATGAAGAAAATGTAAACTAAATTCACCTGTTAACATAATTTTACCTTCTACATGAAGAATCACAAATAGGTTCACATCTGCGCTCGGGGATTCCGTTCCCCATTCTGCTTTAAGCAGGAATTTTCTCTGAGCATTTTTCGGGGTGGAAACCTGGTGGACCCCATTATAGTCTATGGGGTCTGTGGGTTTCCATGGGTAACCGCTTTTAGGCGGATTGGGTTTTCATTTTTCGGGTCAGTGGTGTCATGGCCACAAATTTTTACAAGAGACATGACAGATGCTATAGACTGGGGCACCTTTTCAATTTATATGAGCAAATGAAGCCTTCTATATTGTATTATGGCCTTATCAATAAGCTGAATGCTCATTATTCTTCCTGCTGTCCCTTCTACTCATGCATGCTCAGCTAGGCCGAGTATGCATATGTTTTCCTAGAGAGGGGAATAAAAACTGCTGCCAGACACCAATTTATGTGTATTTTTTGTTCAAAACCCCAAACCTCTCAATATGGCCCTTACACCTTCACGGCAGACCTATAACACTGTATACAACCACATGTAAAATCCCTTAGTTGTAAAATTTTCTGACTTTATATTTGGACGTATACTAACAGAGGTTGTTATAGCTCATACTTCCCTCCCAGTTTATGATTATTTCTGAACATACTACATGCTGGTAAGTTAATAGTCCAGTCCTATCCAGCCAAGTTTTTATTACCCTATGGTAATGTTCTTCGAATACTATTAATTCTCATTGATAATCTCATTGGTTTACTTATTTAACCCTCCTCCAGAAACTAACCCTACACCATTCTAGCTATCTTCTCCCACATCTGTCCTAAATACTCATAGCCGTACACTTTAGGCCTTATTCAGAGGGCTGTAATGCTGCTGTATTATAGGGTACCTATTATGGCTGTCACAACTGCAGTTTTAATTACTTGTTTTAAAACCTAAAGCAGCATAGATTCCTATGATGGTGCCATTTAGGGTTGTTAGACCTATGGTCAATAAGGAATTTTCAGCCATTACACAGATGCATTATACCTGTCTGAATGATGCTGTAAGATGAATATTCGTTCATATTGCAGCAGTAACAGCCAGATCCCCTGTGATTCTCCTGAACCAAACATACATCATAAATCCCTGAGAGTCAAAATCGCAAATAGTAGCAGGCCTCCAGACTATGCCCTCACCTCTCGGCCGATGCCAGGGGAATGGAATGACCATGTTGGATTACAACATGGTTAATAATTTCTTTCTTCAGAAGATAAACCACGGCCAGAGAGGTCTGTAGTGGATTATTCCCCTCTCCTTGCTGGAATACACAAGCATGCGTGGCTGAGCTGTTTATGGTGTAGTCTGGTGAAATAGCTTTCGGTCAAATGAGCATTTTTCCAATACTAAATGAACAAAGCCTATATAATATGGAAACTTTATATTAGCCGCATCACGGATATCGGAAACTGGCCTAAATCTGATCTCTCCCACTGCATTACAGCACATCAATGTGGGTAGGAATGAATCTGCTGAGATTACCAATTTCAATAACATTATTGTGAACGCAGTTCTGGAGTATAATACAACTGTAATTCTAAAAAATGAAATGTATTTAGAGAGCTACTTCATTTTTTATGTGTAAACTGTAAAATGGTGTTCAACAATGGACATGCTATATCCATTGCCTATGTGCTATTTATTTGCTCTATTACTTTACCAGCTACTGTCATATGACCCATTTTTTCCTTGTGCCTTATGCTAGGTTCACACTAGTGTTCAGCTCTCCATTGTCGGGGTCCGCATGCCTGTACGCTTAAAAAGAGGCTACCCTCAGACCCCATAGACTATAATGGGGTCCACAGGGCGTCCGTTTATACCGTGAACCTAGCCTTAGTGATACACTTGCAAAAAATAATAAAATAATGGCTATTTGTTTTGCAGGCTACATAGTCAAGAATCTGGCCTTAGCTATGTAATGAAATGAGATTTCTGTATTTCATATGTACAAAATATGTGGTAGGTGAATAGACAGCTGCCTTCATTGTATACAGTCTATTGGTAAAACTCTATGTAATATATACTAAAGCTAATACCATTGGGTGGCTCATAAAAAGCCATTAGTGTAAAAGGACATACAGGTATATACACTACATGTGACTTGTGTGTCAACCAGAATCTTGGCTAGGAGCGGGTACACCTATGCACTTTTATCAATGGGGCGGTCTCAGCATAGATATTGGTGGCATATTGTCAATCCATAACACCAATGTCTGACTGTCGAATATAATTGTTCACCCGTGCAGCCTCTAAGGAAAGCAAACCCCTTGCGAACTAGAAAAGGACTACTGTATATGCCAAGACATCCCCTTTAAGGTTTTGTTTGCACAGTGTGGATTGGACTATTTGAGATTTGCTGCCTCCAGTTTGGTAGAGAGGACAACTCTGTTTGTCTTGGTCTACATGTTTCTACAGTATGTGAATACAGTCTCACAAAATAAAAAAATATAAAAAAAAGCGTTTATTGCAACGCTCATATAATGTGCTTTTATAATAGATGAGCAGTGAACGTGTCAGGTTCATGCAATATGATGCAATGACACATTCTTTTAGTATGTAGCGTCTTGTGTTATTATAGTGTTTTTATCGCATTAATCATATACAAGTGTATTCGTAATGAGCGGATTACCCTAGAAGGC
Organism: Leptodactylus fallax; assembly: GCA_947044405.1. Classification (NCBI taxonomy): domain Eukaryota; kingdom Metazoa; phylum Chordata; class Amphibia; order Anura; family Leptodactylidae; genus Leptodactylus; species Leptodactylus fallax. The sequence continues at coordinate 192,511 of CAMRHE010000410.1, forward strand.
AATAGAAAAGTCATCCATATAATGTAAATTTTAGGGGGTGGGATGAGGGTTGACCACACAAAACCCCTGTTTGTATACCATAAAATGGCATATTGATATCAAAAGTCTTTGGAAACACCGGCTAAGATGGTCTCCCTCCCCACTTACCTCAGTGAGCAAAGGCATATTTACATTCTTTTTTAGTTACCTTCATATAAAAGTTTTGCAAAAAATTTCCTCAGCTGGGTTCTATTGCTGTGTTTAATAAAGAAAGAATCGACTGATCCCTGCCACTCCATTTCGCTATACGCCATATGCCAGCTGTTCTCTGCTTCCTGGACCCTCTCTACACATAGGAGATGCTGCTCAGCAAATCACAGGCTACGGTGGGTCAATGCTGCGGCCAGTCATTGGCTGAGTGGGCATCTACGGTGTGTGGAGAGGGACCAGAAAGCATAGACTAGCAGGGACCCAGAGATTGTTGGAAGGGGAGTCTTGAGATTCTGAGCCTTTAATGAAAAACTGATCAGTCGAATAACCCCTTTAACTGTTATATCTTACTATGTGATGGAGATTTAGCAGGAGGCAAGTGTATTGGTGAATGTAAATAAAGATATATTGTAAATTAATCCTTTTGAAACATTTTTGGCTTTCTGAAACAGAGAGTTATCCCTTTTACAGTATCAGTATGGTGTCCATCTACCATTTTCACTTACATCGGATCATAAAGAAACATAGACAATGCCTGAGCAGTTAATCACATTTAATATACACTATTGGTCCAATATAAAAATATTCCCCACATTATATATACATAACCTTATCTCCATTCTTCATCTTACTTAAATAGTATCTCAGTAGCAGAAAGGAAATTGACTTCAAACTCTTGGTCAGAGAATCTAGAGACAGAGCGGCGTGCATTCTGCCTGATTTGTAGCCTCTTGTCTTCAGACATAGTCAGGATGCGGTCCATAGCAGAGGAATAGCTCTCCTCACTGTCTGCTAAGAAGCCAGTGTCATGTCCTTCATATGGGACTACAATGTCCAGCTTGGGGCCTCCAGAGTTATGAGCTAAAATGATTGTTCCCGCTGCCATGCACTCAACCACTCCTGTAAAGATAATATATAAAAAGAGGTTATTTCTAAGCCACTGTTCACACAGATATGCCATACAAACACTTCTGCGGATCTGATCTAACATTATGCCCTCCTTATGAAAATAGAATTATTTTACTTCAGCCATCATTCTTACACATATTATTACTAAGATGAGCGAAGTATTCAAAAATTCGATTCGGCAACTTCGCCAAATTTCTCAATACGATTCTATTCGATCCGAATTAAATCGTGGCGAATCACGTGACAAAAACAGCTAGCTATTGGCTGCAGAGAGCTGGGGTGGGCATCAAATTGGCAGAACCAGTTACAGCTAGCACTCTGCTCCATAACCAATCGGGGGATTTAACACCTTGAATGCAGCAGTCAAACATACCGTGTGCGCTCGCGAAGGGGTTAAAGTGATGTGACATCACAGGGCTGGCTGCCGATTGGCTGCGTGCATGGCATTGTGGGTGATCCCACGTTCCCAGAGTTCCTTGCCCCATGTAGAGCAGCCATTTTGAACTAAACGCGAATCGTTACTACGAAGCGTGAGGAAATTCTGATTCAATGCGAATTGAATTTTTCCAGAAATTCGGATCGAATTCCACTTCTGCAGCTTCGATTCGCTCATCTCTAATTATTACTTGTTGGCTCAGAAGTGCTACATTATTTTAATATTAAAAATATGTATTGAAAATAATAAAAGGCAGGTAAGTAGAGGCCGACCTCTGGGATCTCTACCATTATGACAACTCACAATGTACAGACTGGAGGAAAGGAATAGAAAGTTATCCGTGCATGTGCAGGCTTTCTCCAGATTAGGATTCGTTCAGCAATGTTTCCCTGGCACATATTACAATAACCCACAGCTCTCTAATTCTCTTCATACAGATGCAGCAGAGTAACCTGAACTTTTGCAGTTGGTTAAACTGCAGCACTGTGATATCTTATCACAGAACACTGAAAAGTCATTAGAAAAACAAAAGGGTTATGTGGGTAATAATATTTTGGGCAGTGTACTCACTGTATCATACAAGCAAACTTAGGCTACGTTTACTTCTGTGCTAGAGTATCCATCACCGCAGTGTCTGCTGAACATCAGTGGAGAAGAAAGTCCTGGACGGAGGACTTTTTTTCTCCACCGGTTTCAGTTTAAAAACGACAGACACCTGACGCACCCCATTATAGTCAAAGGAGTCCGCAGGGCTCCACCTGTTACCACTGTCCGCCTCTACGAGATATTGCTAGTTTTGTTAATATGCAAATTAGATCCTTGGAGCAACAATGTTGTCGCTACCTCTTTAAAGCAATGGCCTTATTGCTCCAAAGAGATCATTTGCATATTGACAAAAACAACAATATCTCAACGAAGTAGGCAAAAATTCACAACCGGAAAACACGGTTTGATTCGGGTAACCCTAACTTATCTATCTGTGGAACTGTTCTGTTGACGGACTCCATTAAAGTCCAGGGTCGCACATGGTGTACACACAGCAGGTTAGCCACTGCAAAATCTGTGATGTACAGTAGCAGTGTAATGGAAGAGATTAATCTCATCCACATTCTGCAGAAAAAAAGCAGTGCAAAGTGTCTTGAGCTGCAGGTTTTGAACATGCAGGAGGGCGATTATTGCTGCAGATTTGGCAGCAGTTTTCAGCACTTTCCAAGGCAAAGGTTGAAAGCTGGGTCCGTCTGCTGGGAATTGTGGCTGAAAGCTGCATTGAAAAGTCTGATCTTTGGCATGGTTGCTGTGTGGCCTTAGCCTAAATGAGTTTTCTAGAACCTTAATACTGATGACTTATCCTTACGATAGGCCATCAATATCAGCTTGGTGGTGGTCCAACAGAGAGAGGCTGTGGTGCGCAGGTAAGTGCTGTCTCCTCTTTATTACCAGCCACAGCACCGTACATTCTGTAGTAGCTGTGCTGGTACTACATGAAGCTCAGTCCCACACTCTGCCAAATGTACAGCACCCTGCCTGGTAAACTATGAAGGGATCACAAGAATCGGATCCCTGTGGCCTAAGGATAGGTCATCACTATTAAAGTAACAGAAGCTCCTTTAAAAGACCTCACAAACAGCAACTGACTCCAGTACAATTATGAGATGGTGCTATGTACAATGGGGTAGATTTACTCAAGAAAATGCACCAGGATTGTAGTATAGTTTGTGCCAAAAAACTGGCGTACATTCCTCACACCACATTAATTCACTGTTTTTGCACACTCTTAGCAATTCTAGGTCCACACACAAAAAAAATTACAACTATAACATGCCAAAAGATTCTTACCAATTCCAAAGTGCTCATTCCACATAGTATGGAGACCGATGGTGGCTTCATCAAGATGCTTCTTCAGCTCCTCAAAAGGAATGTTAACCTTAAACTCCACAGGAACTCCTAAGTCTGCACTGAGTTTCTTCAGCTCTGAGACTCGGAGCTCATCCTCTTTGTTACGACAACCCCCAATGAGAATAAGTTTCAGCTTTGCTCTTTCCTCCAGAGTCTTCTTTGCCAGTAAAGTGCTAAACGCCCGAATCTGCAGTTTGTGGTCTTTCTCTGGCCTGAACTGGCCTATAGACACTACAGAGTGATCTTTTCTCTCTTGCTTCTCATTCAGTTCAATATCTAAAAATGTCTGCACATCACAAGGTGGATAAACAATACTGATACGATCGCTGCATTTCCATAATTCCAAGACATGGTTGAACGTCCATGTAGAGTTAACCATTACCATATCACTGCATGATCCAACCCAACCGTAAATCATTGCAAATAAAATGTAGTAAATCAGCTTCAGTCTGCTCAAAACTGGGTTATTGGAGATGAAAACCGCATTGTTGAATCTAGCACTGTGGTCTCGGACAACAGACAGCATGTCAGTACTGATAGTAGGGTAGTGTACATAGCAGCCCACACGACAACCCCCCAGGTACTTGAATAAAGGTAATGTGAATGCATAGCCCATGGAATCAATATAAATATCAGGCACGCATTTCACTAGAGCCTCCCAGCCTAACAGAATGGAGCCCAAACTCTGCCCCAGCAGGGTGAAATGTGGATAAAGTCTGTCCTCTACTAAATAACGTTTATCCAGAAAGACAAACTTTACAGGGTACGATAACTTTATATTGAACCTGGCTGCTGCCCCATTAAGGATCTCTTCTCCCGCAACGTCTTTGTCACCGGTGTAAACAACATATATGGCATTTTTGTACCTGCAAACAATAAAAAAAACATTCAAAACAGAACCCATAAAATTAATCCCTTCCTGCCATCTTCTGCTTTTGCATTTACATTTTTTAATCTCTAAATTCAAGAAGCCATTCTTCCATTCACACAGATGTATGGGGCTTATTTTTTTGTGGGACAAAATTTTATTTCTTAATAGTACCATTTATCTATACAATGTAGTGGGAAGCTGGAATCAAACTCACAATGAGGTGGAGTTAGAACATGACATGCTACCTATATTCTGTGGGTCGATACAATCACAATGATAATAAGTTTATATAGAGTTACAAAAATAAAAATAAAAACTTTGAGTCACCATATCCTGACAGTCATCAATTTTTTATATTTCCAAGTAGGAATTTACAGTGCCTTGCGAAAGTATTCATCCCCCTTGAACTTTTCAACCTTTTGCCACATTTCAGGCTTCAAACATAAGGATAAAATTTTAATTTTTTGGTGAAGAATCAACAACAAGTGGGACACAATTGTGAAGTGGAATGAAATTTATTGCTTATTTTAAACTTTTGTAAAAAATAAAAAATTGAAAAGTGGGGCGTGCAATATTATTCGGCCCTTTTACTTTCAGTGCAGCAAACTCACTCCAGAAGTTCAGTGAGGATCTCTGAATGATCCAATGTTGTCCTAAATGACTGATGATGATAAATATAATCCACCTGTGTGTAATCAAGTCTCCGTATAAATGCACCTGCTCTGTGATAGTCTCAGGGTTCTGTTTAAAGCGCAGAGAGCATCATGAAGACCAAGGAACACACCAGGCAGGTCCATGATACTGTTGTGGAGAAGTTTAAAGCCGGATTTGGATACAAAAAGATTTCCCAAACTTTAAACATCCCAAGGAGCACTGTGCAAGCGATCATATTGAAATGGAAGGAGTATCAGACCACTGCAAATCTACCAAGACCCGGCCGTCCCTCTAAACTTTCATCTCAAACAAGGAGAAGACTGATCAGAGCTGCAGCCAAGAGGCCCATGATCACTCTGGATGAACTGCAGAGATCTACAGCTGAGGTGGGAGAGTCTGTCCATAGGACAACAATCAGTCGTACACTGCACAAATCTGGCCTTTATGGAAGAGTGGCAAGAAGAAAGCCATTTCTCAAAGATATCCATAAAAAGTCTAATTTAAAGTTTGCCACAAGCTACCTGGGAGACAAACCAAACATGTGGAAGAAGGTGCTCTGGTCAGATGAAACCAAAATCGAACTTTTTGGCCACAATGCAAAACGATATGTTTGGCGTAAAAGCAACACAGCTCATCACCCTGAACACACCATCCCCACTGTCAAACATGGTGGTGGCAGCATCATGGTTTGGGCCTGCTTTTCTTCAGCAGGGACAGGGAAGATGGTTAAAATTGATGGGAAGATGGATGGAGCCAAATACAGGACCATTCTGGAAGAAAACCTGTTGGAGTCTGCAAAAGACCTGAGACTGGGACGGAGATTTATCTTCCAACAAGACAATGATCACAAACATAAAGCAAAATCTACAATGGAATGGTTCACAAATAAACGTATCCAGGTGTTAGAATGGCCAAGTCAAAGTCCAGATCTGAATCCAATCAAGAATCTGTGGAAAGAGCTGAAAACTGCTGTTCACAAACGCTCTCCATCCAACCTCACTGAGCTCCAGCTGTTTTCCAAGGAAGAATGGGCAAGAATTTCAGTCTCTCGATGTGCAAAACTGATAGAGACATACCCCAAGTGACTTGCAGCTGTAATTGCAGCAAAAGGTGGCGCTACAAAGTATTAACTTAAGGGGCCGAATAATTTGGCACGCCAAATTTTTCAGTTTTTTATTTTTTACAAAAGTTTAAAATATCCAATAAATTCCGTTCCACTTCACGATTGTGTCCCACTTGTTGATTCTTCACCAAAAATTTTTAATTTTATATCCTTATGTTTGAAGCCTGAAATGTGGCAAAAGGTTGAAAAGTTCAAGAGGGCCGAATACTTTCGCAAGGCACTGTATTTATACAATTTCGGGATTGCTTGACGTTTTGATTGCTTTTTATTCCATTTTTTGGGGGGAGGCGAATCGGTGAAGAAAAATAGGTTGTACCTAAGTCCATGTTACAACCTATATGGTATTACAACAATACTTATATTGTGTCCATATTACATTCATTGCATATTACAATAATAGAACATAAATGAAGAGGATATTATTTGCTTATCTAAGAGATAGGTGATGATTGTTAGATTACTGGTTGACCCCACAGTGAAGTTTTCATAAATCACTAGTACAGATTTCTATTACACTCTTTTATATTAACATTAACTAAATCATAACCCACTTAAACATCCCTTTACATTTGCAAATTCCCCTATTAATAAATTAATTAAATGCAATTATTAAAAAGGTGCTTTACCAGCTTATGAAATGGCATAATGCTAGAAGAATGGGGATGCATTGTAGGGAAAAAAGGTAAAATGGATTCACCTCTGAAACAGGACTAAGATCCCTCCATTGTCAGGATCAGTGGAGATCCCAGAGGTCCAACCTCCATTGACTATAAAGTGGTGGCTTAGTTTAGTCATCACTTTGAGAATGGAGTATTCCTTTTAGCACACCGCTCTTCACTATTACTGTACCTTTTCTGCAATGCCCGCAGTGCACACCACAGCACTCTTTCTCCTCCACCTCCTGCATTACAGTATGGATGAAAGAAAGCCACTACTTTCAGCTCTTTGCCATCTTTGCCGAGTTGTACAGATGCTTTCTTCTTCTGCCCAATCCACAACCGGACAAAAAGGAGAACAATGAACAGTAGTAGAGTGATAGAGATGCTGGTGATAAGTGCAGGAATGAAGAGTGACATCAGCATGCTTGAGGAGGAAAAGAAAAAAAGTCACATGAGATTAAATCATAACCATCACAGTAACTTATTTCAGCACCGGTAGTAAGAGCAGTGCAACACAACATCTATTAAACTCAGCATGACTGTGCAGCACTGAAGTGAGCAAAAAAACTGAGACTACATACAGAATTAGTCATGTGATTTCCACAGTCCATAGAAAGTGACAGTCATGTGTACATACGGCTTTTACGCCCTGTTGTATATCAATAGAAAAGACATGATGTCATAAGTCAGTCATTGTGATATGTGCTACTGAAGAAGTAAAAGGTCATGGGCTGCTCATACAATACTCAATTAGCCAGAGGCTATACCTCCTCCTACACACGCACACTTGGCTGAGAGTGTAGGTGTTTTCAATGAGGTAGAAAAAGATACAACATGTTCAAATTCAACAATCTAATCTTTCTTCCCAACACCTGCCCATTGGGAATAAGCAGATCACTATGTTCAACCCTGCTCTGGAAACAAATATAGATGAATACAGCGGACAGTCCACCCCACAGAACTGAATGGGATGGTGGTCATGGTTGTGAACTACTGCTCCATTCACTTAGGGACCATTTTTGTGATTGTTGGGCCCCAGAAATAAGACACTTATCACCTATGCTGGGATAACAACAAACCCCATTAAAGGGAGTCGGTCACCAGAAGCAAACATATGAACCCAGCACATAGCTAGGTTAGGGTCACCTGAAACAAATGGTACACTCCCTTATGCATTGGTACTTTTATTGCTGAGCTTTAACTGTTTTGTCCAATAATGGGGTGAACTTATCAACCCATCCACAGCAGATTTACAGGTGTACAGTGTTATATATGTATTTCTATGGCCCTGGTAGGTGCCACACAATCATTATCAGATAGCTGTGACTGGCATCTACAATTGTGCCCCCAATAACGTGTACATAGAAGGATGCAGCCCCTTCCTCTCCTGTCACTATAAGCAATTGCCATTCATTATAACAGACTGAAAACAAACAGCCTGACTAAACCTACATCACACCCCGCGTTATAAGGACGATATCAGACAAAGATCATACACAGGGTCTCACCGTAACAGACCACACAGGCACAGAGCCCCGGCCATGACTACATGACAGCTGACATGACACGTCACTCCAGAAACTACACAGAACTACCGGGCGCGTCCCGATGACGTAACTGCGTAATGACGACACACGTACAGCTGTCGATGGGCGTGGTCATAGAGGCGTGTCAGAATGTGATTGACGTGTGTGAGGCGGGAAATTGGTGCGGGGAATGCTGAGTACCCGAGAGTAACCTGTTCAACCACTGCCTGCAGTAAAATCAATGCACCAAATAATAAAGACGGTTATGGGTCCATAGGTCACTGCTCTGTGCACTGTAGTCAATGGCAGGAGAGCTCACCTGGTGCCGGAGCAGAGCGGGGACGTGTAGGTAATTCACTGACTGCAGAGTATAAAGAGATTTTATATCACTATTGTCACACTACATAGGGAGTTGGATATAGATGTATGGCAACCTATGGTAATAAGTATATGTACATTGTATGTACACATGGACCTATGTACTATATATATATATATATATATATATATATATACTGTATGTACACATGGACCTATGTACTATATGTATATATATATATATATATATATATATATATATATACTGTATGTACACATGGACCTACGTACTATACATATATACACTGTCTATACACATATACATAGACACTATACATATATACACTATATACACATGGACCTATGTACTATACATATATACACTGTATATACACATGGACCTATATACTATACATATATACACTGTATATACACATGGACCTACAGTATGTACTATATATATATTCGCTGTATGTACACATGGATCTACAGTATGTACTATATATATATATATATATATATTCACTGTATGTACACATGGACCTATGTGCTATACATACAGGTGCATCTCAATAAATTAGAATATCTTTGAAATGTTTATTTCTTTCAGTAATTAAATAAAAAAAAAAAAGTGACCTCCTATATTTTCTAGATTCTTTACACACAGAGTGCTCTATTTCTAGTGTTTTATTTCTGTAAATGTTGATTATGGATTACAGGTAATGAAAACCCAAATCTAAGAAAATTAGAATATTGCAAAAAAGTTCAGTATTGTAAATTCAGTGTGTCACCTGCCAAGGTTTCCTAAGCCTTTAAATGGTCCCTCAGTCTGGTTCAGTAGGACACACAATCATGGAAGACGCTGATTATGGATTGTATTACTGAATTACTGAAATGAATGAACGTTTCAAAGATATTCTAATTTATTGAGATGCATCTGTATATTCACTGTATGTACATATATACATAGGCACTAAACATATATACACTGTATATACACATGGACCTACAGTATATACAATATATATATATTTATATACTGTATGTACGCATGGACCTATGTACTATACATATATACACTGTGCATATGTACGTAGGTACTATACATACAAGTAGATACACTGTACGTACAGATATACACCGACGGACCAGAATACACACTGGTTCAAATGTGAACATAGTGTAAGGGGGTGATCTCCTCAAAGAGGTGGTTTTTTGGAAAGGTTTCACTGTATATACACATACTGTATACCTATATTCTATGTCTATATAAATAAATATATATTTATATTTACGCTGTATTTATCCATATACCTATATAGTATAGAACTGTAAATATATGTAGATGTATGCTATATAGGTATATGTGTATACATAAAGATAGATATGACTATTACACTCGGTTATCTAGACGCCACCTTCTAAGATAACCTCGAGATTCTTGGATCAACCAGTATTTTTATATATTTTATGTGATCATTGTGAATCTGCAGTAAAATTGGCGATGAATTTACTGCAAACCCTATATTTGTTATATGATGGTTTTGTTAAGAGTTTGCTGCAAAGTATACATTCTAAAGGGTAAACTCCAAGGTGCAAATCTGCTTGTAAATGTATGTGCCCCTTAGTTTTAGGATCTGAACCACACCATGCTACGTTCTACATGCAGTTCATCATGATCATTGCAGAAAACTGATTGTGGTTTACAAGACTTCTTTAGGCTGAGGCCCCACGTTGTGGAAACGCAGATTTTTTTGTTGCAGATTTTGCTGAGTTTTTTTGAGTCAAAGCCAGGAGAGGATTGAGCAGAAGGGAGAAGTATAAGAACTTCCTTCATATTTCCTATTCCTTTTGTAACTCCTGGCTTTGGCTAAAAAAACCGCAGCAAAATCTGCAACAAAAAGAGCTGCGTTTCCGCAACATGGGGCCTCAGCCTTAGGCTCGGTACAGCATGGATCTGAGAGCTAGCTCTGTACATCAGCTCGTAGGCTGACTTCACAAAAGCAGTTTTTTTGTGTAGCCTGAAATGACTACAAATCCTTTTCGCATTCATACTAAAAAATCTGCATGTGTGAAACCAGCCTTAGGACAGTTCACACATGTGGATGGGTCTTTTTTGCTGAAATAAAGACTAGATTCACAAGTGTATGTCCACACTGGGCATCATTTGCAACTACAAATATCTTTTGGAGATTCGCCACAGATATTTTTATAAGTCCATGACAAAATCTGCATCTTTTCATGAAGACTTTTGTTACATATTTCCACTGATTTCACACTATACATTGCAGATTACAGCTCGGGGTCATGAGTATAGATTAAATTATCATCTTCAGGCTCTTCCAAGGAAAAGTATTGTTACGCTAGGTTCACACATGCGTTTGGCTTTCCGTTCTCTGGCTCCGCTAGGGGACCCAAAAACGGAAAGCTAACCTGCTTAAAAAAGCAGTTACCTGCGAAAACCTGTGGACCCAATAGACTATAATGGAGTCCACCGGATTTCCATTCTGTTTCCTCCCGAAAAATGCGGAGAGAAAAGTCTTGCTTGCAGGATTTTTCTCTTTGCATTTTTTAAGCAGGTTCGGGGATGGAAACTCCGAAAGTATAGCGAGTGCTAGTGCTATAAAAAACCACTTATAGCTGAGGGCTATGCCCCTTTGTTCTGAGTGGCTGTGCCCAGCTTCCTTCAGAGAGTGGGGTTTACTATAAAATGTCAAACTTCTTTTTACACTTAAAGGGTTGTCCGGTCAGTTTAGATTAAGGGGGCATTCACACTACCATTGGATCATAACGGACATTAACTGATGTTAATGTGTCCGTTTTTTTAATTGATCCAATTTAAAAAAAAAAAAAGATACATTAGCATCAGTCAGTTATTGTTTTTATACTGTTTTTTTTTTTTGCTTTTTGAGCATGTGCAGAAACAAAACGGACAGTATAATGGACGACCATAGACATTAATGTTAAAAAATAACGGATGCTTAACGTCTGTCATAAGTCTGTTATTTTGAATGGACACAAAAGTCCTGCACCCCGCGTTATGTCCACTAAAAAAGCCGGACATGTGACGGATTTGGTGAAAACGGACAACATCAAATCCCACTGAAATCAATGGGATTTTTTACGGATTTATGACGGATCTGTTAGTGTCCGTTGTTAACATTTTGCAACAGACACTAGCTGCAGACACTACTAACGGTAGTGTGAACGCCCCCTAACATACCTGAACCAGTGGACTACTCTATGATGGACCCAGAGTTACAGCCTAGTTTTGACCCCCGGGTCACGTGATCAGAACCGCGTCACTCTGCTGGATCAGGTAAATTAATCTAAACTCCTCAGACAACCCCTTTAAAGGATTTTTTGAGACTATAATATTGCTGACCGATTCCTAGAGAGATTATCAATATCAGATCAGCAGAGGTCCAACTCCAGGAATCTGTTCTGATCCGCTGACTGAAGGGTTTGCGGCGCTACAGCCTCTTCATTATATACACTGTGATTTATAGAGTGGCTGTGCCTGGTATTGCAGCTCAGTCCCATTCACTTGAACGGGACGGAGCTGTAGAAAGGCAATGTGACTATTGGATGCCACCCTCTTCCCCCGAACATTGTAGCCCCTTAAATTAGTGGATTGACTGGGGTATAAGGAGTTGGACTCCCATTAATCTGATATCCTAAATATGTCATAAATATTTTCTGGATTTTTCTGGGACAACAGCGGACAACACTACAAAATCACAGTGGTCCTGTTATAAGTCAAAGGGGCCCATTGGGTGTCATATGATGGATTGGACACTGCTTTGTTGTGTCCTGTTTAAACAGGAGCCACCGCACAGCGTATTGATGAGCTACCCTTAAAGGGGTCATGCCACAAAAGTATGTATGCTCTCTTCAGGCTGAATGTAGGCGTATCGCTTTGTGGAGATCACTTTCATTCACTTCAGTGGGAGCACTGGAGATAGCCGAATGAATGGGACCACAGGTTTGTCTGTCCGCCAAGCAACACGTCTACATTCAGCATGGCTGTGGTTAGGATAAATTCTCCATGGTCAGTCATATCCCCACCAATCAGGTATGTCTCCTATATGTTATGGGTGGAGGGTAAATACTTTTTGTGGCATAACCCCTTTCAGACATTAACATCGGATGAATGGGGGTATGCTTGGTATACAGGTCAGTCTCACTTATTTGAATGGGCAAGTGATCAATGAACATAACTTCAGTGGCCTGAGAAGGGGACACCCGAGCACCATGGTCTATATAAACAGCTGATCAGTGGTGGTTTCGGGAGTTGGACCCGACCAATATGATATTGATGACCTATGCTAAGAATAGGTTACTAGTATTATTTCCCATCAAAAATCATGGAGACCCCCTTATTATTAAAAATATAGTAATATTTTATTAAAGGTTAGTACATACAGTAATAATAAATATAGATATAAAAAGAGAGACTGAAGCAAGGGTGCTAGATGACATCAAAAACACCCCAGATACCTAGCCTACTCTCACAGGGAGGGATCCCCTGTATACATATATTGAGATGTATATTCCTGACAAAGCCATTTGGTGGCAAAACGTGAGTTGGGGTGTGTTTCATCCTCTCCCAGGGTTGTAGTGTGGCTTCCCCCTTTCTTCAGCTATGGCTATTGTATGTTTGATCACTTTTTTGTATGGTTCTCTATTAGTGGTGCCTGGTGTATATGTTAAACTAGAACGGGTATTATTTCCTATATACCTTGTATTTGAGTCAGAGGTAAATCTATAGGCACTTGTTAGCCTCCATACAAGTTGATAGATATTCTTACTATATTTTGCCTAGTCTGTTAATACTATAGTATTTGCATTCTGAATATAAGTATATGGGGGATCCCTCCCTGTGATTTTGGGAGAGTAGAATAGGTATCTGGGGTGTTTTTTGTGTCATCTAGCACCCTTCTTCAGTCTCTCTTTTTATATTTATTATTGCTGTATGTACTAACCTTTAATAAAATATTACTGTAAATAATATTTTGGTTAGGTTACTAGTATTACTCCTAAGTGTTGTAAAACCCCTTTAGGTCACATGTGGTGTTTTGGTGCGGGTTGTTTGCAGCGAGATATTGCGAAGTACACTCGACTGCAGCAAAAATTATTAGTAAATAAGGATCCCCAAACGTTCCCGATAGGCGGCAGCAAATTTTCTGTCGTGTTTTTTTTTGTTTTGTTTTTTTGGACATCAATGATGTGACAGTCATGTTTGTCAAAAAAAAGTACATGTAGGATAGATGAGGAAAAAATTGATGTACTTCTTCATCATGTCTGCCAAAGATACAACCATTACCTGGTCAGGGAAGGATCAGGATGCCTTGTTCATAGTATTTCCCAGGCTTTATATACTGTATGTGATTGTATTCTCAGTGTCGTTCCAGCAGTGCCAGGCAGATCTGTATGTAGAGCGTGATCATATGATTGACTGAGCTCTGTAGGAATGCAAGTTCTATGTGGACGTCAAGATAAGTGACACTATAGCTTAGTACTTCCTGCCAAGTGAACCGTTATTTTCCACTACCAATGCCCCTGCTCTCAATGAACAATACTGTGTAAAAGTTTTAGGCAGGTGTGTAAAAAATGCTGCACAGTAAGAATGCTTTCAAAAATAGAAGTGTTAATAGTTTTTTTTTTCAATGAACAAAATGAATTGAATAAGGAAAAGATAAATCCAAATCGCATCAATATTTGGTGTGACCTTTTCCTTCCATCGATTCTTCTAGGGACACTTGCAGACAGTTTTTGAAGGAACTCAGCAGGGAGGTTGTTCCAGATATCTTGGAAAACTAATCCCAGATCTTCTGCAGATGTAGGCTTGCTCCAATGCCTATAACTTTTACACAGCACTATATATGCCAAATTATGGAAAATTTTGTATACTAACAGTCTGCTTCCAAATGCACAAAATCTGATGTGGTCTACCATGAAAGGTATCGTAAAAGAAAGACTAATAAGCTGCTGGCTGGGTGTCTTCTCTTTGCCCTCCCAGTAGGGGTTCTACATAGTAGCTTGTGAATATAAGACTCTGTTCACATCTGCGCTGTGGCTCCTGTTTATATAGGACACCACAAAGCAGTGCCCAATCCATCACATGACAGATACCACTGGCACCCAATGGGCCCCTTTAACTTATAACAGGAACCACTGTGGGTTTGTAGTGCTGTTCACTATTCTGACATGCAACAGACGTTGAGGATAGAGAATTTGAAGCTATTGTGAACAAAGCCTTATCATCATGACTCATATTTTCCAGGTCAGGAGGTGTGTTAGTTTATGATTCTTACCGTTACCTACACGCCGGTCAGTTGGCATATGCACATAGTCATGCTCTGACTAATCATTATGGCAGCTGCATCATGTGACCTAATTAAAATAAATATATATAGGGGTTTTATATTTCCTTTCAGCTATTATAAAGCATCACTGGTTTCCTACATGGGCTTCCATAATATTAAAGTATGGAGTGACTGGAAATTTTCCTTAAAGTGAATGTCTCTCTTGTTTTATAATCTATATAGGTTTAAAATTCTTCACCAAATAATTTCTAAAAGTAAATTTATCCCCTGTCCACAAGATAGGGACTAAGTATCTGATTGGTCGGGTCGGTTAGACTCCCACCAGTCATTAGACTAGAGGTCTCGAATGGAGACCAGAGCTTTAGGGTCCATTGGTTTAGATAATAATACTTGTAATTGGATCCAAAACTGAATGGCCGCATTCAAAGACCAGGAGACATTGGACCTTATACTACTTTCTCTGTATTTGCAGATGACACAAAGCTTTGTAATGTACATACAGCAGAGAATGACCTGGATAACTGTCCAAATGGGGAACAAAATGGCAGATGAGATTCAATGTTGATAAGTGTAAAGCTGGCCATACACATCAGATTTTTATGTGCTGACCTTTGGCAAATGCAGCTAAATTTGGTAAAAATATGCAGACAGTCTAATGTCTGTGGTGGCATAAGCATAAAACTAACTGCAAATGCTACTAAGACAAACTGAATTTGCCAATGATCTGTATTTCATGTGTATGGCTGGCTTTGGGTTATACATTTTGGGTCAAAAATGCACATGCTAGTTATACCCTAAATGGATCACTATTGAGTAAGTCTACAATGGAGAAGGTTTTGGGAGTAATTGTGATGATACACAAAATTATAGCATGTAGTGCCAGTCTGCCGCTTCCAAAGCCATCAAGATATTGTCATGTATTAGGAAAGGCAGGGCTTCTAAAGATGAAAGTATTATGGTATCAGGGGGCGCAACAATTTAGCATGCAAAGCATGTAATTGCACCCCACTCTGCTATCTTAAACAGTAAGCTCAAAACTTAAAAAGTGTACAATTATTTTGATCTTCTTTACACACAGGGCTAACACACATTGTGATTTTACAGTATAGATAATGCATACAGTGATGTCACCGTACAGGAATTCTGTCCACAGTAATATCATAGTACCAGAATAATAATCATAGTGATCTCAAAGTACAGAGATAATACACACAGTGATGTCACAGTACAGGAATAATATACACAGCGATGTCACAGTACAGGGATAATATACACAGCTATGTCACAGTACAGGGATAATATACACAGCGATGTCACAGTACAGGGATAATATACACAGCGATGTTACAGTACAGGGATAATATACACAGCGATGTCACAGTACAGGGATAATATACACAGCGATGTCACAGTACAGGGATAATATACACAGCGATGTCACAGTACAGGGATAATATACACAGCGATGTCACAGTACAGGGATAATATACACAGCGATGTCACAGTACAGGGATAATATACACAGCGATGTTACAGTACAGGGATAATATACACAGCGATGTCACAGTACAGGGATAATATACACAGCGATGTCACAGTACAGGGATAATATACACAGCGATGTCACAGTACAGGGATAATATACACAGCAATGTCACAGTACAGGGATAATATACAGTGTTTTCACAATCCAGAGATAATGCACACAATGATGTCATGGTACAGGGATAATAACAAGATGATGTCTTTGTACCAAGGATGCTACACACAGTTATGTCATAGTATCAGGATAATGCACACAGTGATATCATAGCACATGGCTAAGGCACACACACAAAAAGATCACTGTGTACTCTTTGACATCACTACATATAAAAAAGTAATTATGATGTCACATGATGTTCCAGTAAAGTAATGGAGGCACATTAAATTTTCCATATTTCCTTCCATCTTCCACAGCTATCAATAATAGGTCTTAGTGGGAAAGGGCCTTTTTAGTTGTTGGGCCCCATAGCAGCTGCCATGTCTGCTACCCTTGTAGTTACTCCCATGAGTTGCCTTCTACCAGACACTGGTACAACCACATATTGAGTAAGCCAACCACTTTTGTGACTGAAGTATCTGAGCAGGGCGATTTGAGGCGTTGATTGTTTCCATGATAGTTGAGAACCTACCGAAGGCGTCCAGGCCTCTCATTAGTATACTTCTATTACAGACTGCCATAGACATTTTGTAATAGAAGCGAATGGAGTTTTCAATATACTGCAATACAATAGTCCATAAATGATCCATAGCGACATAGTGACTGGGCACCTACACTTTTACTACACGCTCCTCTGTTAGTCTCCCTGTGGAGACTGAATGGAACAGGACCCCAGTTTGTGCAGTAACTATAGGACTGGAGATTATTACTGACTTCATCCTGCCTGTTTACTCCTCAGTGCATTGCCCTCAATTGCTAAATGTCCTGCAAAGTTCATAGAAAGTTTGACAGAGACCAAGTTCTTTAAGCTAATTAAGTAACTGGAGTACTGTGAGGACTTGACAGTGAGGTTATGAGATTTTTTGATAGAAATGTAAAAATGGTAACCTCTTATATAGATGAGCATATATACTATTTAGCTGACATCATGATCAGGTTACCATTATTATGATGATCGGGCAACATCTGGAAGGTGCTTGTTGGCATAACTTTCTTTTTATGGTACTAAAAAGCGCAGTTGACTATGTAATTCAATATAAATGGGTACCAAAAAAGGAAAGTATACCACATGGTCCAACTGTTGGGACCCTGACCAATCTTAAGAACGGAGGTACTGTGTCTTGGATGGATGTACAGAATTCCGGCAGTCCCGTAAAGATGAATGGAGAGTCATGGACATGAACTTCCACTGCACTACTCATCCAGAGAGACACAGGACCCCATTCTCAAAATGGTCCCAGCAGTTGAACCTCCACAAATCAGGCACATCCTTTATCCTGAGGATAGAAGATAAGTGGCTTTAATGGGAAGACCCCTTTAAACCCTCAACAACACATGATGTACTGTCACTTCAAAGTAACACATATGCGCCGCCATATTGGTCTTGATTGGCATTCCCTGGTAGTCATCAGGGGCAACGATTGGTTGCCATAACAGCAAGGGGCCTATTGAAGGCTCCCACGCTTGTCATTACTGAGCTTCCATAGATACTGTGTAATAGAATGGAATTTTACATTGTGCTGAAATACAGTTGTATAGCAGTATATTGTATGAGCGATAATATACCCCCCATGATCTAAAAATAAAAGTAAAAAAAGTTTTAAAAAGTATAAAAAAAAACTATAAAAGTTTAAATCATCCTTTTCCCTAGATTTCAAATAAAAACAAACAATTAACATAAACAAAATAGGCGTCCCACATCTGAAAATGCCTGAACTATAACAATATAAAAAATATCTATCCCATATGGTGAATTACATAGCGAGAAAAAAAATCAAAATGCGTCAACATTTTTCATCACTTCATCTCCCCCCCCCAAAAAAAAAAAAAAATTATAAAAAGTGATCATAAAGAGTCCTTACACAATACCGTACATGGAAATATTAAAAAGTTACAGGAGTCACAATAGGGCAACAAAAATAAATTTTTACATTTTCCAAAGTTTAGAATTTTTGCAATGGTATTAACATATCACATCGTGAATGCTATAAAAATGAAGCCTGTATGTAAATGGAACAATTGCGTTTTTTTTTCTAATTCGACCCCAGTCTATATTAAATAGTGCCATTATGAAGTCCCCACAAAAATTTGCAGGACAATATTGGAATGTGTCCTTAAGGGGTTAAAATAATCCTTCCTTAGCTAACTTTTAACATGTCATGTAAATTTTGCATTGACTTCCCATAAACACTAGAACAATGGGGCCCTCAGTTTTTAGTGTAGATTTCATCATCGCCTAGCTCATATTAATATTCTGTCATGGTAGATATGAATGGACTGTATGACAGCTATTGGGGGGGGGGCTGCAGCTCACGAAACCTCACTGATGTTTTCTTCTCACTTTCAGCTTTAACAGATCAGTTTTATAGTGAATCCTGATAAACCCAATTTTACTCTATAGCGCTGCAGACGGTACTCTTCTTTCCATACATAATCCTGGAACTCCTGATGTGAGTGTGTACAGGGGCCATGGTACCTACCATGCAACCCAAGATATCAGCGGGCCTTTTGCTGACCACATACCAACCACCATTTTTATTTCTTATAATTATTATTATAATTAACCCTCGCCTCTCCTGGCTCCTCTTAAACCCAGTGTGATCCCACATATGACGTCCTAGCACTGTCAGTATCTGGACGTACTGTGCAGGAGCTCCTGAAGCCAGTCCATGACAGCAGCACCAGGCCTATACAGCTGATGTGACAGGCGAGATTGGGAACCACTAAGAGGGCATTATACTATGTTCTGGGACACTTAGGGGGCAGCATTTAGAGGTCACAGACATAACTTTGTTCGGGATTCCAGCAATTCCAACTCCAGCCTTGAGTGTGTACAGAGCATGAAACCAAAGAAGCATTTTAACATTTGCCAGAATGGCTTAAAGTTGTCCAGGGAGTTTTATTTTACTCACTTTCTCGTGGGTTTTTTCATGATGGACCCTGGGGGTTTGGGCTGGTTCATGTGCTCAGAACAAGCACCTGGGCCCTGGGTTGCTTGGCCTCCTCCTTCCCCTTCCATTTTCACCACTAGTTACCTGTGCTACAGGGGCTGGCAGACCTTATGCTGCTGCAGGTTAGAGTCCCAAACCTGATTAAATAACCTTAAAGGTATTGGAGATGAGTCTCCTAGTACATGCGCATTGTCATGTTAAAGTGCAGCTCATGCGCTGGAAATCTCCGGTGACAAAATTATTAATCTCATTAACGAGAGATTACTAGGTATGGGGCTCTAAGGACATACATTTAGGGACCCCAAACCAGGTTCCCTTTAACGATACTAACTCAATAAATGATGGTGTCCTATGTATGTATATGTGTGTATATATATATATATATATATATATATATATATATATACAGTACAGACCAAAAGTTTGGACACACCTTCTCATTCCAAGAGTTTTCTGTATTTTCATGACTATAAAAATTGTTGATTCACATTGAAGGCATCAAAACTATGAATTAACACATGTGGAATTATATACTTAACAAAAAAGTGTGAAACAACTGAAAATATGTCTTATATTCTAGGTTCTTCAAAGTAGCCACCTTTTGCTTTGATTACTGCTTTGCACACTCTTGGCATTCTCTTGATGAGCTTCAAGAGGTAGTCACCTGAAATGGTCTTCCAACAGTCTTGAAGGAGTTCCCAGAGCTGCTTAGCACTTGTTGGCCCTTTTGCCTTCACTCTGTGGTCCAGCTCACCCCAAACCATCTCGATTGGGTTCAGGTCTGGTGACTGTGGAGGCCAGGTCATCTGGCGTAGCACCCCATCACTCTCCTTCTTGGTCAAATAGCCCTTACACAGTCTGGAGGTGTGTTTGGGGTCATTGTCCTGTTGAAAAATAAATGATGGTCCAACTAAACGCAAACCAGATGGAATAGCATGCCACTGCAAGATGCTGTGGTAACCATGCTGGTTCAGTATTCCTTCAATTTTGAATAAATCCCCAACAGTGTCACCAGCAAAGCACCCCCACACCATCACACCTCCTCCTCCATGCTTCACGGTGGGAACCAGGCATGTAGAGTCCATTCGTTCACCTTTTCTGCATCGCACAAAGACACGGTGGTTGGAACCAAAGATCTCAAATTTGGACTCATCAGACCAAAGCACAGATTTCCACAGGTCTAATGTCCATTCCTTGTGTTCTTTAGCCCAAACAAGTCTCTTCTGCTTGTTGCCTGTCCTTAGCAGTGGTTTCCTAGCAGCTATTTTACCATGAAGGCCTGCTGCACACAGTCTCCTCTTAACAGTTGTTGTAGAGATGTGTCTGCTGCTAGAACTGTGTGGCATTGACCCGGTCTCTAATCTGAGCTGCTGTTAACCTGCGATTTCTGAGGCTGGTGACTCGGATGAACTTATCCTCCGCAGCAGAGGTGACTCTTGGTCTTCCTTTCCTGGGGCGGTCCTCATGTGAGTCAGTTTCTTTGTAGCGCTTGATGGTTTTGGCCACTGCACTTGGGGACACTTTCAAAGTTTTCCCAATTTTTCGGACTGACTGACCTTCATTTCTTAAAGTAATGATGGCCACTCGTTTTTCTTTACTTAGCTGCTTTTTTCTTGCCATGATACAAATTCTAACACTCCATTCAGTAGGACTATCAGCTGTGTATCCACCTGACTTCTGAACAACACAACTAATGGTCTCAACCCCATTTATAAGGCAAGAAATCCCACTTATTAAACCTGACAGGGCACACCTGTGAAGTGAAAACCATTTCAGGTGACTACCTCTTGAAGCTCATCAAGAGAATGCCAAGAGTGTGCAAAGCAGTAATCAAAGCAAAAGGTGGCTACTTTGAAGAACCTAGAATATAAGACATATTTTCAGTTGTTTCATGCTTTTTTGTTAAGTATATAATTCCACATGTGTTAATTCATAGTTTTGATGCCTTCAGTGTGAATCTACAATTTTTATAGTCATGAAAATACAGAAAACTCTTGGAATGAGAAGGTGTGTCCAAACTTTTGGTCTGTACTGTATATCTATACAGTGGGGAAAAAAAGTATTTAGTCACCAATTGTGCAAGTTCCCCCACTTAAAAAGATGAGGCCGGCCTGTAATTGTCATCATAGGTAGACCTCAACTATGAGAGACAAAATGAGAAAACAAATCCAGAAAATCACATTGTCTGATTTTTAAAGAATTTATTTGCAAATTATGGTGGAAAATAAGTATTTGGTCAATAACAAAAGTTCATCTCAATACTTTGTTATATATCCTTTGTTGGCAATGACAGAGGTCAAACGTTTTCTGTAAGTCTTCACAAGGTTGGCACACACTGTTGCTGGTATGTTGGCCCATTCCTCCATGTAGATCTCTAGAGCAGTGATGTTTTGGGGCTGTCGCTGGGCAACACGGACTTTCAACTCCCTCCAAAGGTTTTCTATGGGGTTGAGATCTGGAGACTGGCTAGGCCACTCCAGGACCTTGAAATGCTTCTTACGAAGCCACTCCTTCGTTGCCCTGGCGGTGTGCTTGGGATCATTGTCTTGCTGAAAGACCCAGCCATGTTTCATCTTCAATGCCCTTGCTGATGGAAGGAGGTTTGCACTCAAAATCTCACGATACATGGCCCCATTAATTCTTTCATGTACACGGATCAGTCGTCGTGGTCCCATTGCAGAGAAACAGCCCCAAAGCATGATGTTGCCACCCCCATGCTTCACAGTAGGTATGGTGTTCTTTGGATGCAACTCAGAATTCACTCTTCTCCAAACACTACAAGTTGTTGTGTTTCTACCAAACAGTTCTACTTTGGTTTCATCTGACCATATGACATTCTTCCAATACTCTTCTGGAACATCCAAATGCTCTCTAGCAAACTTCAGATGGGCCCGGATATGTACTGGCTTAAGCAGGGGGACACGTCTGGCACTGCAGGATCTAAGTCCCTGGCGGTGTAGTGTGTTACTGATGGTAGCCTTTGTCACGTTAGTCCCAGCTTTCTGCAGGTCATTCACTAGGTCCCCCCATGTGGTTCTGGGATCACTGCTCTTGTGATCATTTTGACCCCATGGGGTGAGATCTTGCGTGGAGCCCCTGATGGAGGGAGATTATCAGTGGTCTTGTATGTCTTCCATTTTCTAATTATTGCTCCCACAGTTGATTTCTTCACACCAAGCTGCTTGCCTATTGCAGATTCAGTCTTCCCAGCCTGGTGCAGGTCTACCATTTTGTTTCTGGTGTCCTTCCACAGCTCTTTGGTCTTCACCATAGTGGAGTTTGGAGTGTGACTGTTTGAGGTTGTGGACAGGTGTCTTTTATACTGATAACAATGTCAAACAGGAGCCATTACTACAGGTAATGAGTGGAGGACAGAGGAGCCTCTTAAAGAAGAAGTTACAGGTCTGTGAGTGCCAGAAATCTTGCTTGTTTGTAGGTGACCAAATACTTATTTTCCACCATAATTTGCAAATAAATTCTTAAAAAATCAGACAATGTGATTTTCTGGATTTGTTTTCTCATTTTGTCTCTCATAGTTGAGGTCTACCTATGATGTCAATTACAGGCCGGCCTCATCTTTTTAAGTGGGAGAACTTGCACAATTGGTGGCTGACTAAATCCTTTTTTCCCTCCCCATTTCCCCACTATGTGTGTGTGTATATATATATATATATATATATATATATATATATATAGTGACGCTTGCCTTGCAGACAATTGTTGTAAGCTGCAATGTTGAATATACTTTCTATCTGACGTGTGTTTTACAAATATAATAAAACATCTACTAATGTGACTAATAAAGTAATAATCACATAAAGGTTAATGATGTGGACCTTTGTAACACTGTCTTATAAAGAACAACTCCACTTGGAAACTTGACTTTATTTATTTCTCTTACGTGTGTAGCGCCAATAAATTCTGCATCGCTTTACAGTCTGTTGCTGTCCATATAGGAACTACTGTCTATCTATCTATCTATCTATCTATCTATCTATCTATCTATCTATCTATCCACACAAATGCTGAATTGTATGTTCGGTGGGGAGCTTCAGTTCTCACAAAAAACTAGCATATCAGAATTGGAGCTGTAGCCAGGCTGCCAGCTGCAAAATATCAGAATTTCTGGGGAATTCTGTAACAAAGGTCTGACGGCCATGGGAACACTGAAACCCTTCAGCTGCCAGTCTCGTACAGATGTCAGTGGATTTGCTAATACTATTATGTTAGGAAACTTCTACAAAAGTTCAGATTTAGGTGCAGTGTTCTGCTGGAGGACACTGCACTTTTAGGTTGAGGCCTCATGTTATGAAAAAATAAATAGCTTTTTGTTGCAGATTTTGCAGCACTTTTGAGCCAAAATTATTGAATTTAGCAGAAGGGATAAGGATAAGAGCTTCCTTTATATTTCCTATGCCTTTTGAAGCTACTTTTGACTTTGGCAGTAAAGACCACAGCAAAAACTGCAACAAAATTGTAGCTTTTTTGCAATGTGCAGCCTTAGCTTAAAGAAGTCTTCCAGGATTACAATAGGACATATATTAATGTTGGGGGCAGCGTTGGACTGGGTTTTCTTTTCTTTCACCACGGGAAATGATTCTAAGGCATTCTAAGATACAACATGTCCATAAAGTCTAATAGGGAATTTGTATAAAAAATGGATCTTAATGTCAAGTTATTGGCAACAAAAACAAGTGCGAATAGGGTTGCATCTGCTAGATATTTGGGACCTACTGTATATATATGTCAGAACATGGGTCCACCGGAGGATCCTCCTCTGGTATTCTGGTGGTCCAGTGAAACATGGGTGGGGGTCACCCAACCCCCACCACTGATCAACTTTTGGGACTTTTATCGGAACCATTACTATACAGTGTGTGTGGACCCAGAAGCAAATGGCTCCTTACATTGTATTGTGTCCATGCAGCGCTATTGTAGCTCTGCTCCCATTTAACTGTAATAGCAAAGCTCCACCACTGTACACTGTAGAGCCATTTGCTTCCATCTCTTTATACTGTATAATACACAGGCCTGGCAATCAGCTGTTTGAAGAGGCCGCTGCTTCTGCACTCTTTACACTGCTCATTATACCTGTATGCCATCTGCTTAGTTGTGGCTGTGTACAGTATTGCAGTTCTGTCCCATTCACTTGAATATCTGCAACTATATGTACAGCGTGCTGAGAGTTCAGAACACTGTAGACCGTGAGGAGGCTGCAAGAGGCAAGAGTCAGACCCCCAGTGGTCTAGTATTGATGGCCTATCCTAATGGTGTCCAGAGCAAATATACAGAAATCTGTATATACTGCACACAGTACTGTCATAATATTAGTAAACCATTGGTGTTGTAATGTAAATATTAGGCTACTTATATCTGCAATGTAAAGCATACAATACAAGGTGCAAAGGAAAAAAGTGATTAATTCAAAGAGTTCAGCTCTTGTAGAAAATTGCTATAACTACTGCAAAACGTGCATTGAGATTCTATTCCATATGTCATGTCTATCACTGCTGCTGTGCAAATTGTTTGCCATACAAGTCTATTAGAAATATCATAAGTTGTGTTTCGATCCGCCATAAATATGTCCATAGAGTACTATTAATCCAAAGATTGGTATCCTGAAAAAAGCAAAGTATGGAATAGTATAGTGCACTATTCCATATAATGGTATCCACTAAAAAAAATATACAATGGTATATGTTGCAACGCTACATCCAGACTGCACGCTAGAAGTACATGCTAAATGGAGATCACTAATGTAAACTAATGTTGTCACATCCACAAACATACAGTATTATTTTGTTTTGGTACAGATCCCTACAGATACCCATGACCACAATGTCTGATCCATCATAGCCATTGCAGGCAGGGCCCTCAATCCCACTGTACCAGTTAGTCACTGTTAGTATTGTGCTTGTTCTGTATATTTTGTGTACTTTATGTAAATCCTCAAATGTACAGCACCATGGAATTAATATAATAATGTACAGCACCATGTAATTAATATAATGTACAGCACCATGAAATTAATACACATGTGGACAAAAATGTTGGTACCCCTCGTTTAATTAAAGAAAAACCCACAATGGTCACAGAAATAACTTGAATCTGATGACAGTAATAATATATAAACTACATGTTGACAAGCCAAAAAGCTTCTGGGAGAATGTCCTATGGACAGATGAGACAAAAATCGAAATTTTTGGCAAGGCACATCAGCTCTATATTCACAGACGGAAAAATGAAGCATATCTTGAAAAGAACACTGTCCCTACTGTGAAACATGAAGGAGGCTCTGTTATGTTCTGGGGCTGCTTTGCTGCATCTGGCCCAGGGTGTCTTGAATCTGTGCAGGGTACAATGAAATCTCAAGACTATCAAGGGATTCTAGAGAGAAATGTGCTGCCCAGTGTCAGAAAGCTTGGTCTCAGTCGCAGGTCATGCGTCTTGCAACAGGATAATGACCCAAAACACACAGCTAAAAACACCCAAGAATGGCTAAGAGGAATACACTGGACTATTCTGAAGTGGCCTTATATGAGCCCTGACCTAAATCCTATTGAGCATCTTTGAAAGTAGCTGAAACATGCCGTCTGGAAAAAGGCACCCTTCAAACCCGAGACAACTGGAGCAGTTTGCTCATGAGGAGTGGCCAAAATACCTGCTGAGAGGTGCAGAAGTCTCATTGACAGTTACAGGAATCGTTTGATTGCAGTGATTGCCTCAAAAGGTTGTGCAACAAAATATTAAGTTAAGGGAACCATCATTTCTGTCCAGGCCTGTTTCATGAGTTTTCTTTTTTTTTTAAATTCTGCTGAAGCATGGTTGAAAAGCAATGTCTGACTTTCATTTGTTCATTTTCATAGAATTTTTATATATTATTACTTTTGTCAGATTCAAGTTATTTCTGTGACCATTGTAGGTTTTTCTTTCATTAAACGAGGGGTACCAACAATTTTGTCCACGTATGTATAATAATGTACAGCACCATGGAATTAATATAGTAATGTACATCACCATGAGATTAATATAATAATGTACAACACCATGGGAATAATATAATAATGTACAGTACCATGGGATTAATATAATAATGTACAGTACCATGGGATTAATATAATAATGTACAGCACCATGGAATTAATACAATACTGTACAGCACCATGGAATTAATATAATAATGTACACCACCATGGGATTAATATAATAGTGTATAGCACCATGGAATTAATATAATAGTGTACAGCACCATGGAATTAATATAATAATGTACAGCACCATGGAGTTAATGGTGCTCTATAAATAAATGATAACAATAATAATCCATCTTATCAAATACATCAGATAACTACACAAGTATTGTCCTTGAGGCTCAGGTCACACTTGTGAGTTGAATTTTTTGAAACCTCTGTTACAAATTTTGTCACATATGACACCATGATGAAAACTGACCTGTTTTTATATTATTATTTATTTATTATTATTATTATTAGTCAATAATCTGGACTGTGCTTAACGACAATACAGATGTAAATCGAGCCTTAGGTCTCTTTCAAATGACTTGTGCTAGATAAAAAGGTCTGTATAGCAACCTCATTTAATGTCCCAAAGACAATCGCAGCATGTAAGATCACCTTTCAATGGCCACACCAACAATCCTACCTTCAAAATTAACAACTAAATTGCCCGATGAGAGAAGGGGGCAGCTTTGTTTGAGAAAAATGCAATGAGTCTGCACACGATCAGCCAAACGTAACCGATTGCACCAGACACTCTTAATTGGCGCCCATCTATTTTTGGCAGATTTAAGTCTAACTGATGAAAGTCTAGCTTGTATTACCAGCTTCAGTCTGTCAACGGTTCAGAAGTTATTATTACATTTAAGTAAAAGGTGTTTACAAGGATTGGACGCCTGTCTGGTCTTGTAGACCGTAAGTTCATTAGACAAGGATTGGCTAGTCATTCCAGAGCTTAGAAGTAAAGGGAAGACTAGAGGTAAGCCAGTAGTTATCGGGGGAGGATAAATCAAAGGTTGGTTTCTTTGGAATGAGAGTAACTAAGGTGGAAAAAGAGAGGTCCAAGGTTTAAGATGATTCACTTAGCAGTGGGGTGAGAAGAGGACAATCTATAAAAGGAGTGGACAAGGATTGTGATTATATCAATTGTATGCCTGTGACCCATGAGATCACCAAGGAACGAAAAGGATAAAACAAGATACATCAGGTCCAGCAAGGTCTTAAAGAGAGTTTGAAGGATCAAGGGTTAAATTGTTCTATTTTGTTGTGCTTTACACAATTTATTTTCACAGATTTTATTAGTCTTTTTGACTTTTTTTGGGGTCAGTCGCATATATTTTCAAAATACAGAATGCTCTGTGTATGGTGTTATTTATATAGGACATGAAAACATGAGAAAAAGTTATGTAAAATACTCAGTTTTTCCTTTTCTTTGCTGGGTTGTAGGGTGGGCATGTAGATTTGATATCATAATGTTTTTTACTCTTTTTTTACCTATAATATTGTTTATTGTCCGATTACTTTTTTGTTTATAGAGCTGTATTAAATAAATAAAAAATATCTACTCCCCCCACTACCCTAAACACCAAAAATGCAGCCATGGCCATTTATAGAAACTGAGCATGCACTGCTTCTAGCAGGTTCTAGTGGTGGGATCCACATGTATCAACCATTTATGGTATAACCTATGGATATAGCCATGCATGCCAAGATGGGAATACCCCTTAAAAGTTTTCATGACTTATTTACTTGGATCTCATATGCTGACCCTTTTAGGTGGTAAATAACAACAGAATGTAATGCTATGGTCACATCTATGCCGGAAAGTTCATTTTTCTGGTCCAAAGGACCAAAAGAACAGAAAAAAAAATCACAATAATGGACCCCAAAAACAGCGGACACAAACAGAGCCCAATGGACATCATTGACTATAATGGGATCCGTTGGGTGTCCATTTTTTTATTGAACTCTTTGAATGAAAAAGTTGAGTTTGCAGCACTTTTTCTGAACATAGCCTCAAATAGATGTAATGGTCAGTGAGCTTGGACTGTAGTAGTAGGATCTGGACACCTGTCACCATGTAATGCTTCCCATGCAGAGGTGCCGAAGGGAAGTAAACACTTGTTGGCAAGTTCCCCTTCAGTTTATTCCCATCCGATGCAGGGGGATACCCTATTATTAGCTTATTTTCGGAGCATCCTTCTAACAAAAAGAGTAAGACACACACATAACCATCCTACTCGTAGGAGATCATGATGATGATGAAGATGATTATAGTCTCTTGCCTTACAGTAAAGATGCTGTCTACAAAGACATTTCTGAAAGAGGAGGATGAGGAGACAGCACAGTTACTTGATAATACTGAAGAGGAAGATATCAAGAAACCTGGTATATCTCACTATTATACAGGCAAGGTAAGAGAGATCATAAAACCCAGAGGTGCCTTGTCACAAATTTTTCATCTTTACTAGTTCATGTACAATAATTCATGTTGTAGAGTCTCATCTTTTATTGCTATCATGTTGTATCAGTAGTAAGTACTGATAGATTGTATTATTATACCATGATTAGATTTTGGTATATTATACTCACACATTATAATGTCATATGTCCTACATTTAAGAAGCTGTGTGAACCACAGAAGGCATCATAGGAGAAAAAACCTCTATATACCTACTTATGAAATCAGGGGTACAGTATGGCCCTATAGGTGTAAACCTTCACATGTCTTACTATGAAAAACTGAGGCATAAATCAAAGCACTTTAATGGTTTGAGGGTTCATTTAAAGGGGTCTGTAAGGACCAAAAATGTTATTAAACCAGCCAGTAGACCTTATAGAGCATCACAGCAAGGTCTTCCTTTTGTTCGGGAGGAGGCAGGGGAAATCTCCGACTACATCAGTGTTGCTGGGAGGGGAACTGAGCGAGAGGCGCTACTCAGCAGCCCCAGAACATGCTCCCGGTGCACTCTTTGCCTTCTGTATCAACTGTGGGTTGTAAGTATAAAGTGTGGAACTAGATAGCGGGTCTTTTTTTTTTAGCTAAGATTTACTAATACACAGTGTAAAGGCAGTCTAAAAATTCACCAGATTTATCACAATGGCTGAAGCTGGGTGATAAATCTGATCTATCTTTAGATTGTCTAGTCTAAATTTATACCACCTTTTAGCTGGCTAACTTTAAGTTAGGATTAGTGCCAAGTTTTCTTCTACTGTACATGAAAGGGTAAAACCCTACTTGAGCACCAAGTATCAA
Source organism: Leptodactylus fallax (assembly GCA_947044405.1). Lineage (NCBI taxonomy): Eukaryota > Metazoa > Chordata > Amphibia > Anura > Leptodactylidae > Leptodactylus > Leptodactylus fallax. The sequence continues at coordinate 222,346 of CAMRHE010000410.1, forward strand.
GTGGAGTGACGTGTAACTCCGAATACCTTTAAGTTAGAATTATTCAACACTGTTTTGGTGCATTTTTGGTACATTGTGGTGTATTTAATCTACACCCCTCTTTTTGAGTACCCATACCCACATGCTTAGCTAGTCGTAAAATTTTAGCCCAAACTATATGTACCAAAGTGCAACAGATGGACCAAATATACATGACTGTTAAGTTGTAAACACAATAGCAAATCTGTAGTAAATTATAGACCAAGTTTTATTAACTCATTCTTAGCGTGGTGGCATCAAAAAGTCAGATTCAACATTCTTTTCCAAATCCAATTCCAAATTTTGCATGGTGCACTGGGCATCATGGCATGACATGTTAAGGTGAGGCTCCATGTACACCACCATGTGCATTGTCAGTGTGTCAGCCGTGTTTTTACAGTTAGTACGTTGAGCCATTACATTGTAATAGCCCTATACACACGGTGTATTATGACAGGCCCATATATGGGGCCCTGAGCCCAGGGCAAAACTCAGGACAGATCCTATACCTGTCTGTTTTGCGGCCCGAGCTCACTAAAGGATATTAATGGGTCCATGGAGGCATGGCAGCACACAGATATCGTCCATGGTGCCATCTATGCCACACAACCTGTCATGTGCACTGTCATGTGCATGTAGCCTTATTCTGCCAGCCAGTACAATTACGGTGATACCAAGTTTATATAGGTTTCTTTACTACTTTTGTACAATACAATCATTAATTTGCCAAAAATAATTTGTTTTATTGTCACCCTATTCTGAGAGCCATAACTTTTTAAGCCATATATTTTTTTATTATTGAAGCTGTATGAGGGCTTGTTTTATGTGGGATCATTTGTTATTTCTGTTGGTACAATTTTGGGTTGCATGTGACTTTTGGATAATTTTTTTATATACATTTTTTTTTTTTTTTTTGGCAGGCAAAGTAATGTGACCAAAACAGCAATTGTGTTTGTTGTTTTTTTTATTTTAATTTTTTACAGGGTTCACCATGCGGAATAAATAATGTTCAATTTTTATAGTACGGTTTGTTGCGGATGCATCAGTACCAAATATGGCTATTTTTTATTATTTTTCTGTTACAAAAATATTGGGGAAAAAGGGCTATTTATGTTGTTTATTATTTAATATTGTACAGTATTTTATTTTGCTCTTTTTCACATTTCTACTTAGTCCCATACTGGAACTTGAACACTAGGGAGGCACAATTGCCTGTATAATACATTGTAATAATACTTCTGTATTGCAATGTATTTTACTTTACTAAATGAAAGTAAAACTATGAGACTTATATACAGTAATACCTCGTACATTCGCGAGGTTAGGGTCCAGAACCGGTCGCGGATCGCGAGGAATCGCGAATGTTTGGTACAAGCGCTTAGAAGCGCTTACAATGCCGATTTCTAATGTTTAACCCCTAAATATCAATAAACTTTACCCTACAGTACTGTACAGTATACTAAAGTATACTGTACAGTACTGTATATTAATACATTCATTCATTTTTCTTATACACTCACAGTAAAATGAAACTAATTACCGGGTACGTAACGAACAGGACGCTACTACCCAATAGCGAAGGTGTTTTTTTAATTAAATTTCACAGATCTGAAAAAAAAAGAGCAAAATCTATATATGTTAGTTGCCAAAAAAATATCGCAAATCTGTGAATTCGCAAATTCGGAAACGCGAGTGTACGAGGTATTACTGTATAGGTTTACTTAGAATGGTGATGTGGAGGCCTTCAGTATTTCCCCCATCACCATGACAACGCATTGCAGGGGTGCTGATGAGGAGGGGCAAACACAAAGAGACCAATTAGATGTCACTATTATTATTGATGATGTCATCTAAGGGGTTAAATAGTCCTGAACATTGTCATTAGGCAGGCAGTCATTAGAGCAGGATTTCGGCTGTATTTGTAGCTGACATCCTCTCCCAATGACACTGGCTCAGAATCTGAGCTGGCGCCATCTTGATGATGTACTATTATGTCGTAATAGTACATCACAAGGTTGGGACCTGTAAAACATGCACATCTCCCCTTTTTCGTACTGCTATATATAATATTTTTGTATGATGATTTTGCAAAAAGAAAAAATAAAGATTTTCATATAAAAAATGGCACTCTTTGCAGTGGGATTAGTTTGCAGTTCCCAAAAGCAAATCTTATACAGTCAGCTACCTTCTGATATAACCCTATAACCATGCCTGCTCAGCTACTGCCAGACCTCCTCTTACATTCCAACATGCCTGATACTTCTTCCCCCCAAGATCTGATGTCAGGAGGTTGTTGGCATTACCCGATACACATCTTTGGCCAACTTTGATTATATATACAGTCATATGAAAAAGTTTGGGCACCCCATTAACTTAACATTTTAGTTCTAAATATTTGGGTGTTTGCAACAGCCATTTCAATTTGATATATCTAATAACTGATGGACACAGTAATATTTCAGGATTGAAATGAGGTTTATTGTACTAACAGAAAATGTGCAATATGCATTAAACCAAAATTTGACCGGTGCAAAAGTATGGGCACCTCAACAGAAAAGTGACATTAATATTTAGTAGATCCTCCTTTGCAAAAATAACAGCCTCTAGTCGCTTCCTGTAGCTTTTAATCAGTTCCTGGATCCTGGATGAAGGTATTTTTGACCATTCCCTTACAAAACAATTCCAGTTCAGTTAAGTTTGATGGTCGCCGAGCATGGACAGCACGCTTCAAATTATCCCACAGATGTTCAATGATATTCAGGTCTGGGGACTGGGATGGCCATTCCAGAACATTGTAATTGTTCCTCTGCATGAATGCCTGAGTAGATTTGGAGCTGTGTTTTGGATCATTGTCTTGCTGAAATATCCATCCCTGGCGTAACCAAATCGCACTGATTCTTGTGCATTATTCTCAAGAATCTGCTGATACTGAGTTGAATCCATGCGACCCTCAACTTAACAAGATTCCTGGTGCCGGCATTGGCCACACAGCCCCAAAGCATGATGGAACCTCCACCAAATACAGTGGGTAGCAAGTGTTTTCTTGGAATGCTGCGTTTTTAACACCATGCATAACGCCTTTTGTATGACCAAACAACTCAATCTTTGTTTCATCAGCCACAGGACCTTCTTCCAAAATGAAGCTGGCTTGTCCAAATGTGCTTTGCATACCCAGGCGACTCTGTTTGTGGCATGCTTCAGAAACGGCTTCTTCGCATCACTCTCCCAACAGCTCTCCTTGTGCAAAGTGTGCTGTATTGTTGACCGATGCACAGTGACACCACTGCAGCAAGATGATGCTGCAGCTCTTTGGAGGTGGCTGTGGATTGTCCTTGACTGTTCTCACCATCTCTTCTCTACCTTTCTGATATTTTTCTTGGCCTGCCACCTGGGCAACAAGAACTGTCCCTGTGGTCTCCATTCCTACTATGTTCTTCACAGTGGAAACTGACAGGTTAAATCTCTGAGACAACTTGTATCCTCCCCTGAACAACTATGTTGAACAATCTTGTTTTCAGACATTTGAGAGTTGTTGAGGAGCCCATGATGCCACTCTTCAGAGGAGATTCAAATAGGAGAACAACTGCAATTGGCCACCTTAAATACCTTCCATGATTGGATACACCTGGCTATGAAGTTCAAAGCTCAGTGAGGTTACAAAACCAATTTGTGCTTCAGTAAGTCAGTAAAAAGTAGTTAGGAGTATTCAAATCAATAAAATGATAAGGGACCCAAATTGCACCGGTCAAATTTGGTTTAAGCATATTGCACATTTCTGTTAGTACAAAAACCCATCAATCCTGAAATATACTGGTCCATCAGTTATTAGATATATCAAATTGAAATGGCTGTTGCAAACACCCAAATATTTAGAACTAAAAATGATTAAGAGGAAGGGGTGCCCAAACTTATATATATATATATATATATATATATATATCTGTCTCTCTCTCTCTCTCTCTCTCTCTCTCTCTCTCTATATATATATATACAGTACAGACCAAAAGTTTGGACACACCTTCTCATTCCAAGAGTTTTCTGTATTTTCATGACTATAAAAATTGTAGATTCACACCGAAGGCATCAAAACTATGAATTAACACATGTGGAATTATATACTTAACAAAAAAGTGTGAAACAACTGAAAATATGTCTTATATTCTAGGTTCTTCAAAGTAGCCACCTTTTGCTTTGGTTACTGCTTTGCACACTCTTGGCATTCTCTTGATGAGCTTCAAGAGGTAGTCACCTGAAATGGTTTTCACTTCACAGGTGTGCCCTGTCATGTTTAATAAGTGGGATTTCTTGCCTTATAAATGGGGTTGGGACCATCAGTTGTGTTGTTCAGAAGTCAGGTGGATACACAGCTGATAGTCTTACTGAATGGAGTGTTAGAATTTGTATTATGGAAAGAAAAAAGCAGCTAAGTAAAGAAAAACGAGTGGCCATCATTACTTTAAGAAATGAAGGTCAGTCAGTCCGAAAAATTGGGAACACTTTGAAAGTGCAGTGGCCAAAACCATCAAGCGCTACAAAGAAACTGGCTCACATGAGGACCGCCCCAGGAAAGGAAGACCAAGAACCACCTCTGCTGCGGAGGATAAGTTCATCCGAGTCACCAGTCTCAGAAATCGCAGGTTAACAGCAGCTCAGATTAGAGACCAGGTCAATGCCACACAGAGTTCTAGCAGCAGACACATCTCTACAACAACTGTTAAGAGGAGACTGTGTGCAGCAGGCCTTCATGGTAAAATAGCTGCTAGGAAACCACTGCTAAGGACAGGCAACAAGCAGAAGAGACTTGTTTGGGCTAAAGAACACAAGGAATGGACATTAGACCTGTGGAAATCTGTGCTTTGGTCTGATGAGTCCAAATTTGAGATCTTTGGTTCCAACCACCGTGTCTTTGTGCGACGCAGAAAAGGTGAACGAATGGACTCTACATGCCTGGTTCCCACCGTGAAGCATGGAGGAGGAGGTGTGATGGTGTGGGGGTGCTTTTATGGTGACACTGTTGGGGATTTATTCAAAATTGAAGGAATACTGAACCAGCATGGTTACCACAGCATATTCCATCCGGTTTGCATTTAGTTGGACCATCATTTATTTTTCAACAGGACAATGACCCCAAACACACCTCCAGATGTGTAAGGGCTATTTGACCAAGAAGGAGAGTGATGGGGTGCTACGCCAGATGACCTGGCCTCCACAGTCACCAGACCTGAACCCAATCGAGATGGTTTGGGGTGAGCTGGACCGCAGAGTGAAGGCAAAAGGGCCAACAAGTGCTAAGCATCTCTGGGAACTCCTTCAAGACTGTTGGAAAACCATTTCAGGTGACTACCTCTTGAAGCTCATCAAGAGAATGCCAAGAGTGTGCAAAGCAGTAATCAAAGCAAAAGGTGGCTACTTGAAGAACCTAGAATATAAGACATATTTTCAGTTGTTAAGCACTTTTTTGTTAAGTATATAATTCCACGTGTTTTAATTCATAGTTTTGATGCCTTCAGTGTGAATCTACAATTTTTATAGTCATGAAAATACAGAAAACTCTTGGAATGAGAAGGTGTCCAAACTTTTGGTCTGTGGGTACGGAAAGTATTCAGACCCCTTTAAATTTTTCACTCTTTGTTTCATTGCATCCATTTGCTAAAAACAAAAAAGTTCATTTAATTTCTCATTAATGTAAACTCGGCACCCCATCTTGACAGAAAAAAAAAAAAACTGAAATGTAGATATTTTTGCAAATTTATTAAAAAAGAAAAATTGAAATCTCACATGGTCATAAGTATTCAGACCCTTTGCTCAGTATTGAGTAAAGCCCCTTCCTTTTGAGCTAGTACATCCATGAGTCTTATTTGGAATGATGCAACAAGTTTTTCACATCTGGATTTGGGGATCCTCTGCCATTCTTCCTTGCAGATCCTCTGCAGTTCCGTCAGGTTGGATGGTGAACGTTGGTGGACAGTCATTTTCAGGTCTCTCCAGAGATGCTCAATTGGGTTGAGGTCAGGGCTTTGGCTGGGCCAGTCAAGAATGGTCACAGAGTTGTTCCGAAGCTACTCCTTTGTTATTTTAGCTGTGTGCTTAGGGTCATTGTCTTGTTGGAAGGTGAACCTTCAGCCCAGTCTGAGGTCCAGAGCACTCTGGAAGAGGTTTTCTTCCAGGATATCTCTGTACTTGGCCGCATTCATCTTTCCTTCAATTGCAACCAGTCGTCCTGTCCCTGCAGCTGAAAAACACCCCCATAGCATGATGCTGCCACCACCATGTTTCACTGTTGGGATTGTATTGGGCAGGTGATGAGCAGTGCCTGGTTTTCTCCACACATACCACTTAGAATTAATGCCAAAAAGTTCAATCTTTGTCTCATCAGACCAGAGAATCTTATTTCTCATAGTCTGGGAGTCCTTCATGTGTTTTTTGGCAAACTCTATGCGGGCTTTCATATGTCTTGCACTGAGGAGAGGCTTCCTTCGGGCCACTCTGCCATAAAGCCCCGACTGGTGGAGGGCTGCAGTGATAGGTGACTTTGTGGAACTTTCTCCCATCCCATCTCCCTACTGCATCTCTGGAGCCCAGCCACAGTGATCTTTGGGTTCTTCTTTACCTCTCTCACCAAGGCTCTTCTCCCATGATTGCTCAGTTTGGCTGGACGGCCAGGTCTAGGAAGAGTTCTGGTCGTCCCAAACTTCTTCCATTTAAGGATTATGGAGGCCACTGTGCTCTTAGGAACCTTGAGTGCTGCAGAAATTCTTTTGTAACCTTGGCCAGATCTGTGCCTTGCCACAATTCTGTCTCTGAGCTTCTTGGGCAGTTTCTTTGACCTCATGATTCTCATTTGCTGTGACATGCACTGTGAGCTGTGAGTTCTTATATAGACAGGTGTGTGCCTTTCCTAATTAAGTCCAATCAGTTTAATTAAACACAGCTGGACTCCAATGAAGGAGTAGAACCATCTCAAGGAGAATCAGAAGGAAATGGACAGCAGTGAGTTATATATGAGTGTCACAGCAAAGGGTCTGAATGACCATGTGATATTTCAGTTTTTCTTTTTTAATAAATTTACAAAAATATCTACATTTCTGTTTTTTTTTTCTGTCAAGATGGGGTGCTGAGTGTACATTAATGAGAAATAAAATGAACTTTTTTGCTTTTAGCAAATGGCTGCAATGAAACAAAGAGTGAAAAATTTAAAGGGGACTGAATACTTTCCGTATCCACTTATATATATATATATATATATATATATATATGTGTGTGTATATATATATATATATATATATATATATATATATGTATATGTGTGTGTGTGTATATATATATATATATATATATATATGTGTGTGTGTGTATATATATATATATATATATATATATATATATACAGTGCTGGCCAAAAGTATTGGCACCCCTGCAATTCTGTCAGATAATACTCAATTTCTTCCAGAAAATGATTACAATCACAAATGCTTTGGTAATAATATCTTCATTTAATTTGTCTTCAATGGAAAACCACAAAAAGAATTGTCAAAAAGCCAAATTGGATATAATTCCACACCAAACATAAAAAAGGGGGTGGACAAAAGTATTGGCACCCTTTGAAAAATCAGGTCATGCTTCTCTAATTTGTGTAA